>PVKB01004710.1:12008-128697 GCA_004027205.1 Ctenodactylus gundi
AAAAAAAAAAAAAAAAAAAAAAAAAAAAAAAAAAAAAAAAAAAAAAAAAAAAAAAAAAAAAAAAAAAAAAAAAAAAAAAAAAAAAAAAAAAAAAAAAAAAAAAAAAAAAAAAAAAAAAAAAAAAAAAAAAAAAAAAAAAAAAAAAAAAAAAAAAAAAAAAAAAAAAAAAACCAGAAACAAAACAAAACAAAACAAAACTGATTTCTACTTTTGTGGTAAAATAGAACTAAAATCTCAGATCAATACAACCTTCACTTTGATACATGGTCTATAATAAAGAGTAAGAGATGCTGGCCATGGAATTACAACACAGAACTAATATAGTACACACCTTGAAAGACACAACTGGATCGGATGAAGACCCAGAACATAGACTGAAAGAATAGCACAGAAGTTGGAGCATTTGCCTAGCAAGCGCAAGGCCCTGGATTTGATTCCCCAGTACCACATAAACCAAGCGTAGTGGTACACACTTGTAATCCCAGCCCTTGAGAAGATTGTTGTGTGTTCAGGGCCAGTGTGGGCTACATAGTGAGTTCAGGATTAGCTTGGACTACAGGGTGAGACCCTGCCTCAAAAAAAAAAAAAAAAATACCCAAGACATTATCAGACCCATCAACTTCCAAAAACCCTTTAAGATGGTCTTCATAAGTGAATGGGTAAGTCGAATTTGAGTACTGTTTTCCTGTCAACCAACCTTCAAATAAAGGCTCTTTCTTTCTGCGAAATCCAGTACCATAGCACAGGCTTCCATGTGTATCAGGCAGCAAACACCTGCTTGGTATCAAAATTGCTAAGGTCAAGTTTACTATATTTTAAAGTCTTAAAATATCTTAGGCTGGGGGAGCTCTAGAGTAGATGTGAAATACACAGAAGACAGTTATTTCAATCAGGGTCCTGTAAATAGTAGTGGGCAGGAGAAGCCAAGGAAAGGCGAGCCATTCTCTTACTACATTAGCAGGTGTATTACTTAATCAGTGAATTTACTGAGTTTAAGTTTGCTTGCACAGCCAGTACTTTTTTTGTTTTTAAGCCTAACTTCGGATTTGCCAAACATAAAGACAGAAAATATTTAAAGGGGAAAAAAAAAAAGACTGTTGTAAAGGCAGGAAACAGAAAAGCAAGGGAAGTATTAGGAGAAATGTATAAAAAGTGAAAGGAAAAATAAACAAAGCTTGATCTGTTTTCATTAGGAAAAGGAACAGATACCGGAATTGGTAAGGGCACTACTATGCTGTCAGTGAAGTGCTGGCGCACTGCGCAACTTAAGTGACAATTTACAAAGGGTGACAAATGCACGCTATATTCTACAAGGAATTACAGGAAATGTCTGCTTGGTCCAAAAAGGACAGGTAGATCACATAAATTCATGCTGCTAGTACAACGATTAGTAATCATCTCTAATTTCCCTTTTCAAACATATTTAACTGGTACATAAAAACAAAAATTGCACGCACACATATACAAACTGGGGGATATATATTCAATATTTTGATACACATATACCTTGTGTAGTGTTTAAATTAGGTTAAACATACCTAGATTCCCAAATTTCATTTATGAAAAAGAACATTCTAGTACATTATATATAGAACGGCAGAGTTTTTCAACATGGACACCCCCAAATTTGAACACTGCAAATGTGTTAAGAGGAAAACAATGTCAGGTATCCATTTGTGACGGTGCAAATCAATGTCTCTAAAATGAGCAGGCTGGACTATGGGTTATTCTTGTTACCAAACAGAAACACAGTCTTGTGTAACCACCACCAAGGAGGAAAAAGCGCAAAGACACTGCTAAAAGCAAACAGAATTCTTGAACTCTTTGACCTAATTTGAGTTGAGAAATAAAGTGTATCTCAGCCCCTCAGGCTCAAAGTCTACTCAAAAACTTGGGCCAAGTCTGCAGAGCTGGATTTCATGGAGTGGCTAGTCAATTGTTAGAGACTGAGCAGTACAAATGGGAAAAGAAATCTGTCTTCTGAAAGTCAATACATCTTCTCTACAGTCCCCAAACATCCCGAAGTCTAATCAGTAATTGTCATTAAAACCCCTCATTATGTGAAGTGGATGTAATTAGAACGTCTTGCCCTCACAGGGTGTACTGCACCAGGAAGGCTGGAAGGGTTCATAAATTAGTGCCAATTCTCCCTCCCTCTATCTACTGTGCAATCTGCCATGAGAGAAAAATCGTATTCATTCACAGTAAAGCAAAAGCCCACCGGCCTCTACAAAATTAACCTAAACACCAACAGTGGTTATTTGAGGGGCTCCCTATTTCATTATGTGTCTCAGAAATAAAAGAGATCGAGTTTGCCATCAATAACACTGAGCATATCTGCTGAATCCCGCAGATTCTAAGACATTAATAATTCAAAGTCTTATGGGAATTTTGTCATGGTGGAGATACGGTGTGTCTGCAAACGGAGCTAAGGGGATGTTCAGTATGATCTATTCCTGTATATATGTGCAACGGCTGCATTCATCATGACACACAGGAGAACACAGGATCCTGCTGTGATTCTACAATTTCTGAAATTTTCAATCTATATTATAAAGTTGTTATGCATAAATGGTGCATTCTCACATGAAGACAGTAAAGTCATCATATACCATTACATTTCACAGATTCAAAAAATTTGTTTCATAAGTCTTATTCACCTCATCTCTTAAACTTACATGATTACTCAAAAATACAATGAGCCTAAATGGTCAGAGGCAGGAAAGAGGAAAATTGGAATACGCATTTAACTACTGGAAGAGATTTATGTATACATACATGTGTGAGTCTCTCCTGTGAATAAATGTGTATATGTGTGAGTGTCTGTAACTTTTTGCATTTGCATGTTTTTGTACACAAATGCACACACATATCTGTGACTCACAGGCACACTGAGATTAGCAGTGACAACAATTTCCCTCAGCACCGTCCCGTCCAAGAACTATGAACCACAAAGGAGATGCTGGCGAAAATACCCTCTAACATTTTCCTAGAATGCATGTTTAGAGAAGAGCCAGGCCTTGAAAGTTTTCTGGTGGTAGAAACTGAACCCAGGGCTCCCCACACTCAAAGCACATGCTCTATTGCTGAGCTACTATCTCAGTTCTTAACGAAGGATTTTGAACAGTCTTCAGTACTAAAGCCAGAATCATCTTTCTTAAAACTCAAATCTAATGATGCCATTCCCTGGTGAAAATTCTTCCTATTGACTTTAGAATAAAGCCTTAAATCCTCCTTTACAAGGCCCATGAGACTCCATGTAATCTAGCGATTCCTGCTTGCTTCCTCAGCCTCATATCAGATATTCTTCTCTTCATTTTTCTCAGCTCAAGGAGCAAGCCTTTTAGTTCTCTGAAAATATTGCAGCAATCCTGCCTCAGGCCCTTTGAACATGGTGTCTCGTCTTCTGAAATATTCTTCATTTAGCAGACTGCTACTACTGTTCAGATCTCTACTTAAAAGTCAATTGCTCAGAGAAGCCTTCCCTAAACCTCTCCCCCATCCAACAGTCAAACAGATACAAATTAAAGGCAAGGGCTGGAGGAATAGCACAGCGACTGGAGCTCATGTCTAGTAAGCACAAGGCCCTAGGTTTGATCCCCCAGCACCACATAAGCCAGGCATGGTGGTGCATGCCTGTCATCCCAGCACTCACGAGGCTTAGGCAGGAGGATCACAATGAGTTTGAGACCAGCCTGGGTCAGGATGAGCACGGCCTACAGAGTGAGATTCTGTCTCAAAAAAAAAAAAACAACAACAACAAAAAAAACAAAAACAAACAAACAAACAAAAAAAAAAACGAAAACCTACGTCTAAATACTAAATACTACGTATTAGGCACTGTGTCCTTTACATGCTTTTTTTTTTTAGATTTCTGCTTCACAAAAACCTGTACTATTTTTATTTCAGATGTGAAAATGAATCCCAGCAAGAGTAAAGAATATGTATGAGATCACAAGCTGACAGAGGAGAAAGTCACCAAGGTCGTCCACCTATTCCATACTCTCTTTACACCCTGTAGTCTTTGGTGACAACTGTCACTTTAATGTCTGCTTTCCGCACCAGACTGTAACCTTCATAAAGGCAAAAATTATTACTAAGTCTTACACAAAACCCAAACAAGTCCAAGGAAACATAACCTGAGTATGAAGTGTGTGGCACAGGGGAAGGCAAGGAAGCACATGCCTAACCACACTGTCCACCACGTCAAGGCACTTTTGAAAATTCACCTATCTCTAGCTCTCACAGTAAGTGGCTTACTAGCTCCTTACTCCAATTTCCATACAAGTACATTTTTAAATAACACTGAAATACTTAGTATACTTAAAGTAGAATTGTCTTAAAGACCCATAGAAGGTGTTCCCCAATGAAAATAGCTCATTCTTGTATCTAAACCATCAGTGATTGTATCATGTAAAAATTGAATCAGAGTGACAGCAAGTTTTTCTGAACCTACCAGGCAAAGCCAATTCTTCTGACTCTGGGAAATGGTGAATCAGTCCAATATTTCAAATGCTCATAATCCGTGGTTCCATCATGAATGGACACTTTACTGTATTCTTTACTTGTAAGTCTTTATGTCACTACCCTGCTTCATTAAAGGTTTCACCCTCTAGAACAAAATAAATAGGTGTTGATTCAAACTCTTCCTTTCTACCACAACATGGTCAACAAATACCAAAACAGTCAAACATCTGAGGCAGTTTGCCGTGAAGAAAATTTTTAGGAGCACAAATATTACACTTTAAGTCACAAACTGTAAACAGCCACTAACTCTAGATCAAGATTTATGTGGGATACCAAGACAAAAGTCTATAATTTTAGCAACATATTAATTTAGGAAGCCTAAATTAATTTATTTTCAATAATAAAGAAGAACCATATGATGGAATGAAACTAAGAACCTGGAAAAGAATCAAAGCACTCCCTTTTGGGCCCTTTTCTTTATCCTGTGATCACATTTCTCCATGCTCTAATTTGCATGAGTATAAGACGAACACTAATTTTGTAACTTATGGATCATTAGACATAAACTTGAAATGTTGAAGGAGAATACTATTTTCCAGTTAGCGCCTCTACTTCCTCCATGAAGTCATCCCTGGTCACATCCATCTTCCCTCTCAATCTCTGAACTCTCACTCCATGTTACCATGAAATCTCTCCTCTATTGCAAGCTTCTTTGTTAGGAAGCACAGCTTCTCCTATCTTGCACTCTGTGCATTCGTGGGAACATGTCTCTCCCCTTTAAGCAGAACTTCATTCAGAACAGGTTCTTCATTTGATTGGGTTTTTGCCTCCACCCAGTCCCTGTGCCGCCAGCGCTTTTCATAACAGATGCGCATAATAGAACAACTCAATTCACAAGTGCACGTAGATATTTTTGCTGAAATCAGAGTAGTGTGTTGATATATATTTGTTCCTAACATAGGCTAACACTCAACATTCTCTTTAGTGTTAAAATGTAATAATTTGAACGAAAAAATCGAAACAAGCACATGCACTGCATGACAGTCACAGATGTGTTTGTGCACAAAAACAAAGAAGCATAAAAATATACATGCACTCACACACATTCAGCCAGAGAAAGAGATCTACACATATACGCACACACAAATCTCCTCCAGTAGAAGAGAACCATCATGCTTTTCCATCCTCTCTTCTGACTCCGACCATTCAGTCTCACTGTGCTTTCAGTAATCACGTATTTTGCTAGGCTATTACTAGTTCAGTCATTCAATAACTCAATGTATTTTCTCTCCTCTGATTTCTCCACATCCCATGCCACACTTGTAGATAACCATATATGTCATTTGTTCTTCTTTGCTAGGTTTCAACTTCTCGGATCTGAACACTCATAAAAACCAGTAAGAAGACCTCACAAAATTAAGCCAAGTTACCTCTGAATTAGAAACACCAATCATTCTCTTGGTTAGGTGTGCATCATGCATTGTTCTCATTATAGAGCACGTGTGTGTACAGATGTGCACACACACGCTCTTCCAACATTAATTATTCCTTCTCTATGGCACATACCTCCCACCTACAAGGTTGCTTCGTCATGTCCACCTGACGAGGGTTGATAAGGTAACCTGATCATGGCTCATTACATTTGGCATGCTGTTTCCCAACTGAGTTACCCTGTTTGGCTGAATTCTTTGCCCATTCAAGAGATCCATGATATTAGCTTTTAAACAAAATAATAACAAGCAAACTGAAGTAATTCAAAGGACTCAAACATGGAAAGAAATATAGATACTGTTATAAAAACTCATTTTAGTGAACAGTTCATATTTAAATGAAAATGTTCCCTCCAGTGACGGGCATTTTACCAAAAGCTCTAAATAAAATGAATTATTTTGTGCATTATGGTATGAGAGTCAAAAGCTCATGAAAGCAGAGAAAGTTGATAGTTTTAGATTATATTACTCTAAATAAAGAAGGAATTGTTGCTGACATCACCTTAAATATACTGCATATTGACATGTTTTTGAAGGCATTACAGTTGTGTGGCCTAAGTCAAAATCAAATTTATTTCAATCAGCTGCAGCATATTTTTAAAAAACAAAAACATATTAGGATACAAATATATGAAAAAGCCTCTATCAACCTTGCTCTTTATGTACTAAATTTTAAAATTCCTGTTTATTTGTAAGCAAAAAATATGCACACTGGTAAAATACTGAGATTAGATATATATTCATATAAAGAGCAATTTCTCATACAAAAATTCCTGACCACTACTTCTTCAAAAGTTTGCTAAAAAAAAAAAAGAAAGAAAAAGTAGGGAGGAACCAGTCCCTTAGAAATTCAGTACTAAATGTTTAAGCACATGAAAGGAAAGTCATTGAGATTTAAACATAAGTAACAAAAGAAAAAGGAGAAAAAGAAACAAGAGAATTAAGTCAAACACTCTGCTAACTAAATTCAGACTGTGGAATTTTACAGGGCATTAATCTAATATATGCCAAATTAGATTTTCAAATTCTATAATATTTGATTTCTTTTCTAAAACCAGTTTACCCTCAATCCCAGTAGTTTTTCTTTCAAAGATAAACTACAATTCTAAGTGGAATTTCTACTCAACTAGGAGCTCGGTTGTTGTTTTTTTAAGTATTTATGAATCATATTTATGATTTTACCCTCCCTAAACATTACTTTTGACTTTAATAAATTCAAGACTGATGTAAGATCTAAAAGATGGTGGACTGTGGATTAAATAATGCTCATTTCAAAGCAGGGCCACTCGCACACTATTTGTCAACTAAAATAACGTCAGAAAAGTTTTCAGGTTTTCAGACATACGGGAATTTCTTGCAGTTTAACAACTACAAGCAAGAGCAAAGTAATCTAGAAATTTCAGGATAAGAGAAGACTGCTTTAGAAACACAGCCTCAATAATATACTTAATAAACCATGAGTAAACTTTCTGAAGTGTTCTACAGAGACCACATCCTTCAGTGTGAGGAAACTATGCCTAGGGACCAGTCTGCACCAGGAAGTCTGCAGAGGCGTTTTGGCAGGTGGAGCAGTTGAAGCTTTCCTTCACTCCTTGCTTAATGGGCTTCTTATCAACACTGATCCATTTCAATGGTATGAGCAGGTCATCCCCACAGATCTCCCTCATTATGATCAGTCCTCTCACACTGAAGCAGGGTGCACACATTCAGTTGGTGGGTTGTTTTAGAGCAAACAAGACGCCAAAAGGATGCCCAAGCAAGCATTTTACAGTGTGTAAGGCAGATGTGGCTTTCAAACAGAAGGGGAAAATACCTTTGAGTTCTCTGGAGTAGATTAAAAAATATAAAGCAAAAGGGGGAATTAAAGCTAAAAGAAAAACTGGATAAAGCAGTAACAAAATAACTTGTTCATTTTGGGCAGACACTCTGGAGACCAAATGTTTAAGATGTGGAGTTGTGAAGCCAGCCAACTCAGAGGTCTAAGTATCCCAGTGCTCCTAGAGCTACTCATGCAACATCACAGTATCAGAGGTCAATAACTCCTAGAAGCATCTTGAGAATTTTGAAAATATGTGGGTATGTGTATGTATGAGCAACTGGTTGCCATAAGCAGGAGAGAAAGAGTCTGCCACATACTGAAAAGAACATAGATGACTGTCTACATAAGTCGATGTCCAACAGTTTGATATTTCAGTGAAATATCAATTAGGATATAAGGAAGAGCCACACGAAAAGGTGTTGATTACATATACTCCTAAATACTTACACATATAAACACACATAAAGGAGGCATGGCATCTATTATTACTTTAAGATAACTACTGTCTGAAGTCAGACTGTTAGAAGGCTTAAGATAGAAACAGGAAAACCAGCTAGGGAATAACTACAGCACAACAGGCAAGAGGTGGTGGCATTGTGGGCTTGGATAACGATGGACAGGATGAAGAGATGTTGATAAACTCAAGATACATGTAGAGCCAACAGGATTCTCTGGTGAGATAGCCATGGGGAAGGAAGGTGACAGGAAAAAAAAAATCAAGAAACACTCTTAAATCCAAGTAATGGTAGGGCCATTAACTGAAAAAAAAAAGGGAGGGGGGCGAGAAGCGGGTTAAGGGCCGGAAAAACAAACCGTCTCTTCTGCACATGCTAAGTTTGAACCACCTATTTAGTAAGCTGGTGCAGACAACAAATTGGCACTGTAATGCTTACGTCTGGCATGACGTCATCTCTGACGAGGCCAATTTGGCAGCACAACTTTTTAAGGCATAAAACCGTGAGACTGGATAAACTTTCCTAGGAACATATTTGAGACAGAAAAAGGAAGTACAACCAAGCGCTACGAGGAACTTAAGTGGCCCAGTGGAAATTCAGTCAATTCAATCTTACTCTGGTTTCTAGGCTTTAATGCGAACTCAACTATGAGAATGGAAAACAGGAACCTGAGTTATTAGTTAATGCACTGACACAATAAACACACTCGAAACATTTACTGAACATCTTTTAGATATGAGTCACTATCGTGGGAATTAAACTGGAACTAGGGAGAGAGGCTCAGAATTTTAGTACTCTGGCCAGGGAGCAGAACCTAATCATGGACATGCAAAGTAGTTCCTCAGGTAAGAGCCCCAGCTGATGATACTGACAGAGCAGCGAACACACAGGCGGCCCACAGAGCCCCATGCTCGACACAGACAGGGTGCACTTAGAGCACGCACCATCCATCTGGCCTCACAGACAGTGCAAGAACAGGAAAGGAATACAAAGAAATGAAAAGAGCCAACACGAAATAAACAGAATATAACACATACGTTGACATTTAGGGAATATTTACTTACATGTAAAAGTGCAAGAAAGGTTTAAAATAAGAAAAACTTCCCTTTCCAAAAAAAGAAAAAAAAATTGTAGTAATGAAAGAAAATAAATTGTAAATGGTGGATGCCCCCAAGATCAGAAAAGCTGAAATCTGCTTGCTGACTATGGAGTTAGAGGGACATCAGCCAGAATCATTCAGCTATGACCACTTAGTAATCACAAGCATCTCTGACAGCAGACAATAAGCATTTTCTATTTAGATGATGTTACATACTCTAAGATCCCCACTTACGTTGGTGGTTCACACCACAGAAGCCCCTAATGTTCACAAACCACCTTCTCTTTGTGCTGTCCCCTCTCCCTCCCCTAATTTGAGGTCACCATCTACCTTGGTTCACCTCTGGATGATGATGGATGACTTAATTACAAAAACAAAGATAAGCATGAGATACAAGGAGAAAGGCCAAATGTGAACAAAAAGACAGGGCACAGCCCTCTCTCTGAGGTCCGTTACTAATAAGCTTCATATTTCCCTAAGCCCAGGAGAGACATGCAACTACTTTTAGTGAGAGAAGAAACAGAGAAACAAAACGAGAAAAGATAACACTGCAACCCCGCGTAGGCCTTTCCCATTTCCATATTTGTTTCTGAAAGTCTTGAATTGCCTACAGATGAGTAAACTCAGAAAAGAGGGGTAAGAGTTTCACTCAGTACCACAAGTGCACAGAAACAGAACTGGGGTAGGAGGCCAGTGCAAATGCACAGTAGTCACTTAAATACTCTAGAAACTTCTTTCTCATTGTCATGGTAAAAAAAAATATGCCTCAGGGAAGAAACCTTATGTGGTAGTAACATCTGTCACCACGCCGCTACACGGTGAAGAAGAACACAAACACCTCCACACGTGATGCTATCAAGACCAGGCCGTCTGCCCAATAGATACCACGAAAGCTCTGCGCCCTTTTCCTTTGGTTGAGCCAGCCTGAGCTGTCTAGCCCCTGCACACTCTCCCCTGCGCTCAAGCATAAAGCCTGAGAGAACTGGCTCCTATGGACCTCTGTCTCATTCTTCTAATGGAAAACACAAAAACCTAAGAAGTTAGCAAAACTTTCTATTTCATGCCTGTAGGCTTATTCATTGGTCTCGGTGCCAGCCCTTGAACAAGTACAAGGGTACATTTCAGATATCTGCACAAATACTTAGCACCTGACTATGAAAGTGTCCCACAGTCTCTGGTGTATAGCTTGGGTATTTGATGACTGTGTCTTTGACGTAATTCCTAAAAGTGGAACCAATCCACCAAGGGCAAGCCAAGAAAGAAAGTGATTATCGGATTGGAATCTGGAGTTGAACAATGTAAGTTCAACTTTTGATATCCCTTACCACTGTATCATTTGCTCCACTGGACAGGGAGTGGAATACATTCTTTGCGTCCTGGTTATATCATTTTTAATGGAAGAACAGTAAGCATTATGAGGACAAAATATAATACAGGCTAAGAATTTTAGCACAGAACCAAGTCTTTAGTGACCTTGATAAGTGCTATTATGATTGCTATTATTTATTGGTTTCAATTTTCACTCATATTGGTAAACTACCAACTAAAGAATATTATCCATTTATATATGTATCAACAGTATTTCTACCTTTTTCCATTCTCAATAGTTCCTGTTAATCTTAAACTTGCTAGGTTTATACACGAAAAACATTGCCTTTTATTTGCTTTGATATGACTGTAGTATAGATAACACATCTTTTCATAAGTCTGCTGCTCATCTGTGGCTCTTTTTATGGGAATGGCCAATCTAAGAGCTTTGATTATTTTTCTATGGGTATAGGTATTTGTTTATTCTTGATCTGTAAGACTTGTATATATATTAACAATCTATAAGTTCATCCTTATTACAAGAACTTGGATATAAAAGCATTTTATTTGAATTTATTAAAATGAATTTCATGGGGAATCATGCTAATATTAAAGATACACTCTGTACTGATACATTCTGCAGTGCTTTCAGTATCTGATCAGTTTTGCCTGCCCACTTTCTCTGAAAATAGCATAGGGATTATCTTTCTAGGTCAGACCCTGTGTGAAATTCTGTTATTTAAGAATGTCCAAGAGAACATGATTAAAAAACAAGAAATCATGTTTAGCATAATACTGCATTTAATTAGAACCGACTCTGAGTTTCCAGGAAGATTTGTCATATCTTAGAGTTTCTCATTAGTTCTGAAATAAATTTACCCATAGCTTCTTAAAATTGGTTTTCTGCCTCTTTTTAATAGCTGTCCTTCTTTTCCAAAAAAGGTTCAAGCCTGCCACTTCAGCTTCCTACTTCCAAGTCTGCTGTCCGGGGGCACGCTCACCTCACCCATGCCACCTGATTTGATAGATTTCTACTTTCTAGGCCAGAGGGCCCTAATCTTTCAATTTGTCCTCATATGTCAATTCCTCCTCCCTCCCTCCTACTCCTCTGATCATCTTATAATGAATTGGTAACCACAATAATGAAATTTACTGAGAAAACCAGATTTTGAGATGCTGCCATAACTAATGAAGTCAGAGAAATGATGAAAAGGTCTTTAATGAGCTTTGCAATACAGTTGGAATGTTACAGATAGAAAATCAATTTGGAATATGCTGTCAGCTTCATCCACCAGGAGGGAATTATTTAAATACACACATCTAAAGGACAGAAGTAACTTTGAAGGCAACAAAAAAAGTGAGAATTGTTTTATAATAGAGAAAAAAAATAGTTCTTTTTCATCTGTTCCTATCTATCATCCTTATTTTGTTTTAACATAAAGCTAGCTAGGTAGATACCCAAAATTGTGGATATTCAAATTGTAAAAGGACCAGAATATAATTAAGTAGCTACTTTAACTAAGTTACTCTTACTTCTGTATAATCTGGAAGGCAGAGGAGAGAGCTTTATGACTCCTTTGCAACAAACAGCATTTATAAACCAACTCTTAATTTTATCTCATATGCTTATCTCATTTTCCTCAAGAGAAAAAGTGATGTATCTAAGACATATGGATATTTTAGAGAAGAGCATATCTTTCTCCACAAAGCCACCATGACGCATATTGTATATCCTACAGAGCACATAGTATAACGAAGGGAGAGTACTATTTAAATAGATTATTAGGTCATAGAACAATTAGGAGCTGCAGTTCTCCCAATATAACTCATAAGCTCTGAAAAACTGTTTCAAGTCTGGGTTAATGAGCATTCAATAGAATGTCAGTTCTTAATCTTTGAAAACTAGATGAAACCTATAGCTCTTGACTCTACAAAAAAACTACACACAAGCACAGAGGAAATACTGAATATAAATTCTCAGAAAATACTAAGGTTTCAAGCCTCTAGGCTAACAAATTCTAGAGCATCACTTGGCTTAATTTTTGCTTTTAATTTTGTTTCAAAGACTGTCACTATACCTAACATACAAACTAATGTCCTGCTTCTAACATCCATCTATTTTATTTCAGAGCATAGAAGACTTAAAGTTCCATATTCTCATTTCTGAACCCTTCACTGGTACTTTGCAGGTAAAAGTCTTGCCAAGCATTAAAACCTGATGTCCATTTCTGTTATGCACAATGCAAAAGGAGCATCCTGTTTAACCTAAGAAACCGCCAGAATATTTAATATATCAGCCACATATTTGCTTAATGCCTGGCTCCTGGGATCTCTGTGAGTTTACCATGCTATTCTAGTCTCTCATACATAAACCAAATCCACTCTGGTGATGGGCCCTTTCCACATGAGGCTTGAAACCTCACTTTCCCTTTGCAAATTACTGAGGTAACTCAAGCAAGAGTCAAACTATCCCACGTGAGGATGACAATATACCTAAGAAGTCGACTTTTTATCTCCAATTCTCTGTTACAGTATAGTTTAGTCATTAAAAAAGTACATACTGGGGGTATAACTGACATAGGATTTCACATGTTTAATGTGTAAAATTTTATGAATTTGGACATATGCCAATACCCATGATACCATCACCATACCAAGTCAACAGACACATCAAATTTCCCAGTGTTTCCTGGATGTCTTTGTACATTGTTTTTGTGATAACAACACTTAACAAGAAAGCTACTCTCTTGGCAGACATCTATTATGAGATCCTTTAGTCACTGAAAAACAATTCCCGAATTTCCTCATGCTTTAGTATTTTGTTCCTAAAGGAAAAAGGGTGACTTTTGAATACAGCTCAAATCCACATACAGCATATTGTAAAATCAAATACAACTTTTCAAGCAAACAGTTGCTGTGACAGACCCTAGCAAGCGCTCACTTACCACCCTCCTATGCGCCAACAGAACCCTGCTTTCTCTGCAGCAACACCATATCCAATCCAGGTTATGATTCACTGTTAGTCTAAACCAGTTACATGTCAACTATTATGTGCCTCAAATGCATGACAAGGAGCCAATATACTGATCCCCCTCAGGGCAAAAGGACTGACCTGGGAGGAATAGAAGCACTCTGCTTACCCTCAGGATGTACAATCAATGTTACCTTTTTCCATATGGGCCATAAAGAGGAAAATGTCTGGTCAGAAAATGTGGCTCCAGCCACACTCTATACCCAATTTTTCTTCTTTCCATATAGCCAGCAGTAGCCTGTGATCCAGTTCTGACCAAAAAAAGATTAGAACAAGTCTCCTGAGAGTTTCTTGGGGCTACTCATTCTTAATTATATAAAAGGAGAGAAATAAGAATGCTTAGCAGCTATATCTTTTCCATTTTTTCCTGTCTTGAACAAGGACACAATGCCTCAAGCCATGGCAGCCATCTTACCACCAGGAAATAACAACCGCAAAGAACTAAGTAATGCAGATAACAGAGAAGGAAGGAGCTCACGGCGTGACAACTGCTGAACAAGAGATCCAAATGCAGTAATTGTTTACTTTCCATCATTTTCTTAATGAGGGTTTTTTTTAAAAAATATACATTGCTTAAAGTTGGCTGATGTACACTAATGGATATGAAATTTCAAGTCAGTATTTTTTTTTTCCTGAAGTGTCCTATTGCTCTCAACTTTGTAGCAAGGACTAGTCCTCCTGTTCATCCCAGATTATCCAGTTCTTTATCATCTATGAATATCTTCAGCACTTTGAGTCCTTCTGGGGTGACTCCAGGTTTAACGCTATTGATTTCCTTTGTAAATGAATTTAACTATATTTTTGCTCAAATATAAATTACAATTAAAGTTTCAGTCTAAATTAGACTAAATACAAGCTTGTCATACAACTCACAGAATGGGGTTTATAGTTTGACAGTGTTCCTTAAGCATCTAGTCATCATCCATCTTTCTCCTTCATTCTGTCCCAGTCTTCACTAATGATCACATGCACTTTATTTCACCAAATATCTTTTCCCAAGCTTGATCTACTTAAATAATCACTCAATCTCTTCAGAACTTTCTGTTGTGGCTTAGATCTGGATTGTCCCACAAAACCCTCATGATGCTGTGGATACGGTGTACAGTTGGGAGGTAGAGCCCAGCAGAAGGGGCAGATAATTAGGGCTTGAAGCGTGTGCGCTACTTCTGCTCTTCCTCCTAGACTTGTCTCTGTTCTGCCATGCTGTGAGGACTTCTGTCTCTGGCTCCACTCCACCATTTTCCAGCTGCCCACCTGTGAATGGACTGTGACCTCGTGAAACTATGAACTAAAATGAATCCTTCCTCCCCTAAAGTTGTGAAAGTTCGGTATTCTGTCCCAGCAATGAAAAAGTAATGAAGACATTTTCCAAATCTCAAAATTTATCATCCTGACTACACACGCCTAGGTACTACTTTTCTCACTTTTTTTTTTTTTTTTTTTTGGTCAGTACCTGAAGTTTCCATAAGAAACTACTAACAATGGTTTGTTTCTCTAAAATGAAAAAAATGAGTGTATTGCACTCTTCAGAGCTCAGAACTTAAAGTTTCCTAGAGCTTTTAATATATTATGATAGTATAAGGAATTAAATCTATAGCTATGGAGAAATCCCAAGTATCACAAATTCTTAAAGTGAAGGATTTAGATTAGTACAAAACAAAACCTCTGAACTGAAAACATGGGAGCAAATATATTTTCAGACATCCCTTTTATTCCTCTTTTCAAAAAAAATGAAAATTTACATTTTAACCACTACATTCAAGTTTAAAGCAAACGTTTTTAAAGATAGTTTAACTATTTTTTCATCATGTAGGACATGCAGAAAAAGGAATTTTTAAATAGGTATGTACCAACAAAGACTTGGGAATATTTCGGGACTCTGACACTACAAATTTCTGGGTCAAGAACATCAACCAAATGTTTTTCAGTACATAAAAAACACATTCCCAAAAAATGCGACTTTAAAATTCCTTTTAAAAATGAGTGCAAGAACACTTGTGCTTCTAAGTAGAAAAAAAAAAAGATGTTTGAAATGTCACATTAAAACAAGTTATATTTGTCAACCTCAAACACTATACAATATATGGTTCCATTCCGGAAAAGGCAAAACTAAAGAGAAATAAAAAGATCAATAGCTTATAGGGACTGGCAAGGAGGACACACACAGGGCCTGGCTGGAGAGGGCCTACCCAGGGCGTAAGGAAACTCTAAGAGTGGGTAAAGGTTCCACATCTTGACCATTGTGATGGTCACATAACTACAAGTGATGATCAAAATTTTCAGAACAGCCTACTTAAAAAAAAAAGGGTCAACTTTACTGTACACAAATTATATCATAATTTAGAAGTAGTGGAAATATCACTTTTGAGCCAATAGGAAACCAACATTATTCCACGCAGTGTTATACCAGGCTGCAATAACTAGTTCAAGAGTCTGACAGGGGAAAAAAATCAAAAGAACATGAGAAATAGAGCAACTGCCTCACATATGATTTAAATTTTCATGATACAAATGTCTTTGGCAGCAACAATCCTGTGTTGCAGGAGACTGTTATCAATGTTCAAGACTAAGAATATTGATTTTTATATCTGTTTTAGGTACCAAATTATTAGCTTTAATTTACCATTAAAAGGGTCCTACAACGTAATATTCTCTGCTGAGGAAACATGCAATTCATCTCAGTAATTCATAGTGTGACTGTGCTTCCAGCAGAAAGGAAGACATACATGATATATTTGATGATGATAACATTTTGCTCAACTTGTAAGAACATTCAATAGTTAAAAATATCTCCAGTAGATAATCTCATGTAATTCTCATAGTAATTCAGTAGGGTTAGATGGGCAAGGTATTATCATATTTCCCCCAAATAGGTGAGAAAATAGAGGCTCAATAAGCCAGAAGACTTGTCTACAGTTCAAGCATCACTATAAGCACCATCAAAAAAGGAACCAAAACATTCTGTCCCCAAGCTGTGGTGTTCTCCAAATATCAAGTTGTCAGGTAAAGGTACTCTAAACACCTACCCCAATCTCTAACAACAAATTCACCTAAAACTGAAAGAAAGGCAACATCAACCTTCAATGTAGCTATATAGCTTCTTAAATGATTCTATGACATTGAAAGGAGAATAGAGCAGAGGCAGGGCTTCCTGGAAGCAAAGCTCTTCTGGAATGAAAAGTGCACACACCTAGAGTTTCTAGGATGTGGCAGGCTCACTGTTGTAAATTCAATGCCCAGTAATCTCCAGGTTAGGGTGTACTGTATACTCCCTGTACAGGTACAGAAATTTGGAACAGGAAGTGATAATTAACTTGTTCAAAGTTTGACAGTTTATCATAGATGGAAACAAGCTTCTAATCCAGCCTATCGGGCTCTAAAACTTTTTTTCCACCATGTTATTGATATATATAATTACAAAACATAGAGTTTACATTGATCTTGAGTATTTTATGCACATGCATATCATGGCAAAATTACAAATCATGCCCCCTTCTCTCTTTTCAACCCTCCCCCCACCTGGCCCCCGTGGGGCTCTAAACTTTTTGTCCTAGGAACATGAAGAAATTTTAAGCTCACACATCCAAAAAGAATGAGTCAAATCTTCAGTAGTTCTGCAACTTTGAATCACAAAAGAGATAACATACTTTTTAGAAAAGGCATATGTTGTTGTCCACAGGTTATTTTTTTTCAATCTCTCAAAAGAGGTTTAAGAGTTTATGTTTTCCTTTCAGAAATGTGTCAGATTTCTTCAGATGACCTGGGGAGAACTGAGTTCACCAGGAACAGGTGTTTTGATGCTAGTATCAACCTCCGTGTGCCAGCGTGGTGCCTGCAGCCAGGTCAGCCAGCCCATGAGACTGGAAAGTAATGAACAAAAAGAAAGAAGAAATCGTTCCAGGAATCATGACATTCCACTAACATGTTTACCCTGCTTACAAGTAACACAGAGAGGCAATGGTCAGACAGGAAAGGGGTAAACCCCTGAAAAAGGGGTGGACATAGATGTTCACTAATTCCCCAAACCCCAGTTATGTGCTACAGAATTTGGAATTCATATATTTACCAAAAAATGCTAAATTTAATAAATAAATAAAATGTATCTAATGAAATGTAAAAAATGTTTAAAAATACTTGTTTTGTGTTTTAAAATCATGGCTTTAAAGAAAATGATCTAAGAGAGGTGCACATCCAGGCAGGTGAGAGGTGCTTCAGGTAAGGGTATTGGTAACGATGAGCACAAAACTCCTTCCACAGCATGGCCTTCAGTGCCTTTCATTAGAACAAAAGTGAGGAAAAGAACACATTCTGGATTATAGTGCTTTATATTTTCACTTAAGCCTATAGGCTACCTGTTTCTAGGTGTGTTTTTTAGAGAGACGTATGTCATTCACTTGCAGAAACAAAACTTACAAAACGGAGTTCATTTTGCTTGTCAAGCGTAGATGAAAGGCAGAAGGGAAGAGACAGTTTAAATGTAAGCGGCACCTCTTCCCTAACTCCCGAACTAGTTCACACAATAAAATGAATAATTTAACTACCTGAAACTTATGTGTGCGGAATATTGCGTGCAGACCAGCGGCATTTTCACTTCAAATTTGTATAGTCTTTAGTCAGGCCACTCATCTGCATTTCTAACACCTGCTTCCGTCAGCTGTGAAGTGTGCTGTTATCTCTATGGTTGGCTTTTATCTTTGCTCTGTCCATCCAACGAAAAATTACATTATAGAATATAATGACTTGGCTTAAAAGAGAAAGAGAGTAATTCACATAATCTTCTAAAAAGGATTTTTCTTTATCTTATCAAAAGGCAATTTTAAAACACATTATTAATAAATGCTGTCATTCTTTATAGTATGTATGTCCTGAAAACATTAATATTAATTGCATGTAGCAAAAATAACAGCATGTACTTCCTTTGCAATGAACATCTGCTTCAGATACAAAGAGAAGAAAAAATACTAACGGTGATGACTGATACCATTTGGAGAGTACACAGCTATCTCTACCAAGTGGGTTGTTCTGCCCATATTGAAATGGGCTCTCCAACCTTTCCCTGCCTAAGCGACGAAGATAAAACGCTGTGAACACCAAACTAGACACCAGCCAAACTTGCATTATGAGTCAAACTGCTGTCAAAGTTTCACATTATTTATCTTCCATTATGCAATTTTACATGAGGATGCAGGGCTGATATTCTCCAATACAGACAGTATCTCAGGAGAACAGGATTAGAAGAAAACGGATCAGTTCTGGCTTGTCATCTCTGCTGATCCTTTCACGGTATTTAACTACAGTGTAATTAGTTCGGAGCTGTCTGTCTCCTGTTCAAATGCAAACTCTGTCTGGGCAAGGATTATGCCTAGATAGTCACCACTCTGCTCCCAATGGCTAGCCAAGTTTCAGACCCAATGCAGAATCAGTAAACATTTATTAAACAAACAAATTTTTAAAACTTTCACCAGACTGAGTTAGAAGGAATTCTGATGGGCTGCTTACCATTCTCTATTTATCTTAAATGTATACAAAGAAAATCCTTATTTGTCTAGGGTTGTTAAATAATATTTTTCTCTATAAAAGCAGGTTTGCTCAGCCAAAGATGATTCCTCTAACAGACTGAGCCAAGTGGGGCCTGCTGGCACAGGCCTGTAATCTCAGTTCTCTAAGAGGCTGAGGCAGGAGGGTCCCAAGTTCCAACGTGGCCTGGACGACTCAACAAGACACTGTCTCAAATTCAACGCTAAAAAAACAGCTCGGGGACATAACTCAGTGTGAAGGCCCTGAGTTGGATCTCCAATATTTCAGAAAAAGAGGAGGGGAAGAGGAAAAGAAAGAGAAACAGAAAAGGAAAGCATAATGCGGCATTATCATTCCAAATACTTTATTCTCCATTTTGTTTTTAAAATTCGGATACATACAATTTCATTATTCGTTACTGCCTTACAGTCAAAACTATCGACTCAAACTCCCTAGGTTGTGCCATATAATACACATATGATCACTGCAGATGCTAGTGTAATGAGTTAGGCCCTGAGTCTCTAAGCCAAAGGCACCAACGGAGAGAGCCTCGGATTCAGCGCTTCTGGTGTCTCCTCTCCTGCACTGTTTTCAATGTTCTACTCTCTCTACGCCTCTGTGCTACACATTCTAACCCTTCATAAACTACAGGTTATTACTTGAGGTTTCTAAAGCAATAGTGCCCATTAAATTAAAAACCTATTAAAGAAATACAATGAAAATATAAAACTGTATCTGTTCCATCTTGCTGCCTCTGCAGCCAAAGCTAGGTCATTCTGTTACGCCAGTAAGGCAATCGTAACCCTTGGCTAGCAGCAGAGTTACTATCCAGTTTCAACAATCAAATTCGGATTGAGTTTTTAAAGGAGAGTTGAAAGAGATTCTAAGTATCCTTACAAGAGAAAAAGAATTTTCAAAGGTCCTTAATGCCCATTACAGGTTAAGGGTCAAGTACGGTAAAGCCAAATATTAATATTTACCACAAGGACAGAGAAAATTCAGGGAACAGCACAAGGGAACTCTTAATGGTCCAGGGAGGGGCAGACAGTTGAGCTGCAGGAAGAGACATTCAGAAAGATGTAGAGAAAGAGAAAAGGGCGGTCTGACACGAGGGCCCTTCCTGAGAAGGAACGGTGAGGTAGAAGTAGCCATTACCACCAAGATTAATCAATAGCTTGCTCGAGCAGAACCTTGAGGGAGTGGAAATGCTTAAAAATCTTACGTTGGGCCAATCTCAACAGCACTAGGAAATGCTAACATCATACAGGTGAAAAGGGTTTCCATATAAATAAACATTAAATGTAGCTCCTATACAGGGAATCCACAAATTCCTCTCTCTATCTCCCAGCAAAAAGGTACAAAGATGCCATCTGAAAAACATGTCAACCAATAGAAAGTCATAAGGCTTTTTTCAAACGTTTTAGACTAATCTAAGATTCCTTTGGGAGCCAAAATCAAGTTCATCAACATCCAGACGCAGTAACAAAATTATGCCTAGCCCTGGACACTTGAACAGACATCTAGGCCATGACACCCACTACAGCCTACAGGACACTCGTCAGTGAAATATTCAACAGCAGAAGCTAAGCAAAACAAAAGCAAGTGGGAAGGAAAAAATCTCCTTACTTTTTTAAATTAACAGCCGCAGCATCAATAGGCCTAATGAAAACGGACAAAATGAATTACTAAGAAAATCATAGAGAGAAACTGAGCAACTTGCAAAGGAGTGAGTTATTTCAATAATTCACTGAAGATTCAAATTTCTAAACTACTTCAAGGAAACTTTATGAATAAGTTTTATGAACAGATAGAATAGTTTCATAGGTAAATCTCTTTTAAATGGATTAACATCCAGGAGAAAAACTGGATGAGTAAGAATTAAGCACCGAAAAGTTCAAATCTACTACTTTTCTCAGCTCCCATGAACCTGTGGCATAAAATGAAATTCTTTCAGCTACATGAAATAATAGACTGTACAAGAGACACCAGGAACTGGATTCCAGCTGTGATTCTTCTGGTAGATAAACCTGGACAAAACGGTTTGACTTTTCTACATCTCGATTCAATTATCTGTTACATGCAAACAACAACTAAAAAGACGGCTAATTTTTTACTGAGTATTTACTAACATGCCTCCCATTCAGTTAACATTTGACACTAATATTTCATTTAATTCATACAATAACGCCCAAGGTTAGCATAATTGCTATTTCTTGTATACTCTCACAGGGAACAGAGACATAGTGACAAGCACAGAGGTCTCATTCAAACTTTAGTCTCATTGGAAACTTGAGTCTCAGCATAACAGGAGCAGCATTTGTCTGAGAAAATGCATGAAAAGTACTTTAAACCTATATAAGAAATCACCAATGAATGTATAATAAATAAAAAAATCATTACAAATTAGCAGGATCTTAATCAGTAATTAAAGCAATAAAGTATACTTTGAGTTTATTTCTCAGTATATTAAAACATCTACTACAAAATTATTTGCTGTGTAACTACATTATCATATGTTATAAGCTCATTTTAAGCCAGCTTAAAATAGCATATTTGTGAATCAGTGAGACACACAGATACAAGGAGCACTGTACAAATAGAGAAAAATTCTCTAGGCTTTCCTGAGCACAGAATCTATTCTTTTCTGGAACCCATTCTAACTGCTTTTTCTACACAAATTAAGGAGTACAGCATTCCTAATGTCGGTTGTCTTCAGAGCACAGCCTGGTGTCTGGCATAGAGTAGAGGCTTGGCTGAATGGCTGAGTGAGAATAATTAAACTGGAGCAAGGGAGAAGCCAAAAATGTAAGCCCAGACACCCTAAGTCAGAAAGCACTTCAGAGTAGGGGTCACTTGTGTTGAGGCAAAGACCCCAAACTCATTACCATGCTCTGTGGGCAGCATGGTATGAGTTAGTGCACAGTGTGAGTGTCAATACAGCAATGACCAACAGTAGTCATCAACAGATGATTAGGCTTTCAAAAGACCGAGGAGTAAACAATACACTGCAAAATACTTTCATTACACGTAAGGGAAAAACTTTGCATGAATTCTTTAAAGAGTTTTTCATCTAGCCAGAAAACGGGAATATATTCATATTGTCATGTGACTATATTTGGGGCATTCCTTAGAACATAAAAGAGACTTCACTCTTGCCCTCATAGAACTTTATCTTGGTGGTTGAACAGACTTTTTTTTTTAAGATTATATATATATATATATATATATATATATATATATATATATATATATGCATATGGGAGTACAGTTCAGTGGTACAGTTCTATTTTGGTTAATTTTGTTTTGTTTTGTTTTTGTTTTGTTTTGTTTGGAATAGAGCCTTGTTCTGCAGTCCAGGCTAGTCTAGAATTCACTACATGGCCCAGGTTGGCCATGAACTCACAGCCATCCTGCCTCAGCCTCCCAACTGCTGGAATCACAGGTGTGCCCCACCATGCCCAGCTTATGTGGTGCAGAGGAATCAAATCTAGGGCCCTATGTTCACCAGGCGAGCACTTTACCCACTGAGCTACATTCTCAGCCCAGTGGTACAGTTCTTGCAAGGCTCTAGTTCCAGCCACAGCATAGGAAAAAAAAAGATTATACAAATAATTACTTCAAGTTCTCATAAGCACTAAAGTACATGTACTATACATGGAGAGAGCATTCAGGAAGGGACTCTGACTTAGAAGAAGAGCCAAGAACACTCTCCAGCTGGGCCTGGTGGCTCAGGCCTGTCATCCTAGCACCTGGGAGGCGAAAGTAGGACAACTGCAAGTTCAGGTGCCAGGCAACTTGGTGACTTAGCAAGACCCTGTTTCAAACTAAAAAATAAAAATGGGTTGGGGGTGTATTAATAGCTCAGTGTGAAGATGCCAGGCTTAGTCTCCACTACCACAAAAAAAAGAAGGAAGGAAAGAAAGACTTTGCTAAGAAAGTGATATTTAAGCTGAAACTTAAAACATAGGAAATAGGAAGCCGATAGCCAGAGTTGGCCTCGTGACAGGATAGAACTACCCCCGGGACAGCCTGTGAGAATGCCCTGAGTTTGTGATGAGCCTGGCTCCGAAGCTGAGTGACTATCACCATTTCCTATCAGGTCTCCCTGCACCTGCCTTTTATTTCTGCAGCTCATTCTTAGGAGGTCGTCATTGAGAGGGATCACGTTACTCCTATGTTCGTAAGTTCCAACACCTTCCAATTTCATCCAGATCAAGAGCCAAAGTGCTCTCAATGGCCTACAGACCTGCGAACGTAATTTGGGCCCTCCTCCTACAGCCGAACGCATCTCCACCGTCCTCTCGCATCTAGCCATCCTCTCGCCTCAGTGCCTTTGCACTCCGTTCTCTCTGTATGGAATACCATTTTCCCAAATATCCGCATGGCTTGCTCTCTCGCGTCCTCCAAGCGTCCGTAGCCACACTCCCAGGCCTCTTTACTTTTTATTTTGAGACAGGGTCTCACTAAGTTGTTAACTTACCGAGGCTAGGCTCAAACTTGTAACCTGTCTGCCTCAGCCTCCCAGAGTGCTGGGATTTCAGATGTGTGCCACCACGTATAAGTAACACTTTCAACTATCACTTTTTAAACAACCGAAACCCATCTAGCTCTCCGCTTTTCTTGCTTTAGAGTCATACACCACCTATCATAATATTTCAGCCAACAATGGGATGCACAGATGCACGTATGACAGCAATCCTGTAACATGATATTGTCCAGTGACACGGTAGCCAGCTAGTTCATGTGAGCATGCTGTGATACACGCACCACAATAAAAATGATTAATGATCTGTTTTTCAGAATCCCCATTTTTAAATGAAGCATGACCTCATTGTCTCTACAGGATATATACATTGAACTATAGAACTAGTTGTTCATTCCATTACTTTCCTATCAAATAAGCTCCACAATTTTTATCTTTTGTTGAACAAATAAACTGATGAATCTGCATTACGGCCTCACTGCAGATGCCTTGAAGATGAAGATGGTGGCGTGGGGGAAACAGGAGAGAAGAGCCATGCAGGACTTGCCAAGTCTCAAAATAAATTTTTATATTTATTTCAAGAAATTCATTGAAGGATTTTAAGCAGAAACATGTCATAATCAAGATTTTAACTTCCATGTGGAAAATGGGAAATTGGGGTCGGGGGGACCCAGGTCAACTCCTATCCCTGTGATTCACACAAGTTTTGGTGTCTCTGTTTTGAGCAGATACACACCCTTAATATATGCTCATATAAAAATAACTCATTTACTTACTTGATCACAACTGTATTTCCAAGTTCCCAATGTTACTTCTCAAAATTTAAATATTTCTTTCTCAAATTTTTTTCCTTCTGGCTAAGCTTTGAAATGAAAATGTACTGCTATGACTTTCAGCAAATTCTGATTTCTTAGACATGTATGATATGGATGGTCCCTTGAGCTTGCATAAAACTTACCTCTGAACAAGGCCACATAGGTTAAGAGTAGCCTAATTTTCTGATTCTTTTTCATACAAATTTGGCTAAGAGCTTGAGTAAGATTAAGAAGAAGATAAGTGAGAGAAACACTGGTGATTTAACCTCCACTGTTCCCTCAAGGACAAACATTTGTCACCTTGACAGCAAGGTGAAAGGTTTTCAGCGAGCATGCTTATAACAGGCCTCTCTCCTCCCTTGCCTCCTTGGGGACGTGTGATTTCTGGGCAGACGTTATCTGAGATGATGATGATGATGATGACGATGATGATGGTGGGCCACGGGAAGGGAGGGAGGGCTGGAGACGAAAGAGGTTGAGACCTTCATAGCTCAGAACCTTCAGCTGAAAGCTGCTTCAAGGATTGTGACAAAGATTTACCATTTGCTGCTTCCCTTGGTAAGCTTCCACTTGAGGCTGGAATAATCAACTCCATAAATTATCACAAAACATTCAAACAGTGTCCCCGGTCACCAGTATGGATCCCATTGCTAATAATTACTAGTGTGCTATAAAGCTGAAGTCCTAGGAGCATACCTAGACCGACATATACAAATCTCTGATTTTAAAGTTTATAATTTTGATGTAAAAAACCTGCTGCAAGCTTAAAGCAGACACTAGCACACATCAAATTTTCACTCTTCATAAAGACACATAATTCAAATTTGCACTAATGTGATGATACTCACGCATCAAAAAGAGTAATAGGATTTCCATTTTGGCTTAAAAGCCAAACTGCTTACACTATTTTCAAAAATGAAAGAGAAGAGAATTTTTAAAGCATAAAGTTATTTGTGAGCATTTTTGATCCTACTTTAAATTCAGAAGTCAGCGGCATTTCTTTGTGTGTTTTTTGATGGATGAACTTTTGTCTACGATAAAATTTATTTTTTCACTTTAAAAATTATTGTAATCTAAAATCATTATAAAATTAAATCTATCATCTACTCTATTTAAATATATATTCATTGCCTAATGATTACTGTTTCTAAGTATTGACAGAATAAAAATAACTTTTAACAAGACAATCAACTTCTTAATAGAATGAACTCAAACAAACATCAGTAGAAATCTGCACCTACAAAGCATACTAAAAATACATGGGAATGGAAGAGTAGAGTTGGAGACTGGAATACAAAAAGGATGAGACCAAAGGTTAGGGGGAAAAAAAAGCCAAAAGGATTTTAATATTGGCTTAAGACCCATGTGCCTTGCACTCATAAAGAACAAAGAAGAACCAATCACATCTCGTCCTGGAAATCACATCACTAATAAGCATCAAATCAAATTCTTAGTCATCCCACTCAAAATTATTCTTCCACCTAAACTCATCGAGTTTGTCCATGGCACCACACTCACTTACCCTCAAGTTTTTGAGTCCCTATCTTTGTGTTCCCTGTATTTTCTGGCCCATCCTCTAGACATTTTCATGAAAAATTGCAACCGTATAAATAACTAAATACAAAAATGCTATTGTCGTGATGCTTAAAAAACAAAGAGTTCTTACCTTCTAGCGATTCCTGTAAAACTGAAATGATCACTCGAACTTGCTTCCGAACTGTTACCTAACAGGCAGAAAGCGAATCGGGGGCGTAGAGGAAAACCAGGCGGGTTTGAAAACTGTTGAAACTGAAAATGACTCTACAAGGTTCCGAAATATTATTTGGTCTGCTCTGTATGTTTTATTTTCTCTTTCTTTCCCTCAGTCTGTCTGTCTGTCCATCTCTCTCTCTCTCACTCTCTTGCCCCTTTTCTCTCTTTCTCTCTTTCCCTTCCTCTCTTTCTGACAAGGGCTTGTTAAACTGCCCAGGTTGTGTGCCAACACATATGTCTTATATATGACTCAACGATTCCATTTTTTTAAAGTTACTATTGTTATTTAAGAGCCAGAAGTTTAGGGAAATACCTTCTCAGGGGGCTAGCAGGTCTAGCAGTGGGATGGTGGAGAGGCTTTTCGGCAGAGATGGACAGGGTTGGGGTGGTAACACTTCCAGAATAAATGAAAATAGTAACAGTAGTCACCAGCGAGGAATGCTTGCTCACGGGCCAGGCACTTTGCACATCAACTCCTTAACACTGCTGGGAGGTGGGTGTAGTTAGTTTAAAACTCAGTAGTGAGATGCCTCTAGTATGAGAGTTTAACACACAGGAAGCACTGAGGTAAGATTAGCTCTCCAAATAATGAGATAAATGACTAAGAAGTATTTTTCCCCTTCTTTTTGGGCTTGTGTCTGTGTTTTTAAAGGCAATCAAAGGCTCTAGCAAGTGTATGTCTGCACTCAACGCTGACTTTAGATTTTGAGACTGGGTCTTACTGCGTAGTCCAGGCTGGTTCTGAACTCACTATGTAGCCCAGGTTGGGCTTGAACTCACGGCAATTCTCCTGCCTCAGCCTCTTGAGGGCTACGGTTACAGTCACGTGCCACCATGCTCAGCTGATTTTTAATTTTTTTTATGTGGTGCTGAGGAATCGAATCAAGGACCTTGCACATGCTAGGCAAGCGTTGTAACCACCAAGCTCTGCCCACAGACCTTACACATTTGCTTTCATTTAGCAACTTACCAACAAGCATACTGTCGCCAGGTCATGCCACCCAGCATATCACTTTTAGCTTGATGTACTTAAAAAATTCTCAGCAGCATCTCAAATGACATCAGGTCCAAACTGAGCCTCCTACTCCAGGCTTTCCAAAATACCATCTCATCTAATTTCCTACCAGGCACCAGCAAGAATGGGCTTAATCATAAGCATCCTTCTTTCTGATCTCTCGACCTGCACCTGCACATTCTCTTACTTATTCCCTGTGCACCAGTCATGAACCCTACAGCAGGCACTGCACTTGCCACTATGTTTACGCACAGGGAGCCCTAACAGTAAGCACTCCCGGCACGGCCTGAGGCTTCAGCCAAGCCCACTCGCAGGCTGACCTCCATGGGCTTTCCTGGATTTCCACCGTCTTCCCCTAACACAGCGCAGGAGTTCCTACCTGATCACTTCACCTTGTCATGCTCTCCCTTTCCTCACTGGTAATATCACACATTTGGTCACTTGATTACATTTTGTATTGTGTTTTCTCTGTTTTTCTTACATATGTCTCCTTTCTACAAATGCCCCGTCTCTTAACAAAAATGTGTCTCATATTCTTCTTTATCACCCAACTGAATGTAACCCCGGTGAATGAAATGATACGTATGGAGCATGCGGTTAATAAAACCTTTCACGGGTAGGGGTGCAGCTCAGAGGCAAAGTGCCTGCCTAGCATGAGTAAGGCCCAGGATTGGGTCCCCAGGACTACAAAAAGTGAACAAAGAAAAAATACATAGCTTTCAATATTGAAAGGAGTTAAGAATACTAAGTTCAAATAATAAGAGGCTAAGATCTAACTTTTCTTTGACAATGGAGTAGCAGGTACATAAATGGAGAGAAAAAATTATAAAAATTTCTCCTGTA
Source organism: Ctenodactylus gundi (assembly GCA_004027205.1). Taxonomy (NCBI): domain Eukaryota; kingdom Metazoa; phylum Chordata; class Mammalia; order Rodentia; family Ctenodactylidae; genus Ctenodactylus; species Ctenodactylus gundi. The sequence continues at coordinate 40,103 of PVKB01004710.1, forward strand.
CCTTATGATTATTTCCAGTAATGTATACTATTTTATAGGTTCTATGTGACATTAGTCTTTCGCTTTAATTCTTACATTTTGTAGAATATAATTTAGAGATGATATCATAGACAAAATTTATTAAAGCTTTGCTATAAAGTCAGTCATACTGGTAAGAGTAAATTAAGTCTTAACTTGCTTATAAGAAAAAAACTATTTTCAGTGGGAGAAAATATTAATATATATTTATATATCATCTAAACAAACACATTTCAGCTATGTGTAAAGTAAAACTAAAAGAAGTGCAGTGAACTTACACACTTCTCATGTCACATGCAAAAAAACAGATATGAAAAATATTAAACCAGGCTCCTTCCTATGTACACTTATTTCTTTGGGGTTATTCTGTTGAATTATACTATATTTCCTTTAGAAGAATATAACATATAATTTTTGATGCCTCAACACAAGCTCAGCTTACTAGGTGAATTTTTGCACAAAACTCAGTAACAGTAACATCCCTTCATCTCTTTAGTTTGAAATTCATGTCACCACTTTCCCCAATTCTATGTCCATTCTGAAAGGTTTCTTCTCACACCATCTCTTATAGGAAGTCTTCTCTGTCACACACACACACACAGGCCCTTTAACGATTTTTATTTTGAGATGGGATCTCACTGAGTTCCTAACTTGCCCACGCTAAGCTCGAACTTGCCATCCTCTTGATTAATGCCTCAGCCTCTCCGAGTGCTGGGCTTACAGATATGGGTCACGGCTTGCTGCCTGCAGCTAACCTTTTACATGTATTTTTGTATATACTTAATTACTGCGGTGTATGTTAAGAATGGGATCTGGGATTGGTGGTACTGTGTATTCTTCCCACCTTTGCAGCTCTTTTTCCTGGAAGTAATCAATAAAAAAACTACCATTTCTAATAAAACATAACATAAATGTATATAAAAATTAAAAATAGCAATAGATGTATATAAAAATACAAAATGTATCTCATGGTATGAAAACACATTCCAAGAAGATTTTTTTTTCATGCAAAAAGAAAATTTTACCAGTAAAAATTACAAACATGTTTCAAATGTCACCTTAAAACGCACTTTTCCAACCTATATAATTGTTTTTCTAAAATGCCAAGTTACTGACAAGTGAGTTAAATTACCCTAGCCTCTAAATAGATTTTTTCCTTAAAGTTATTCCTAGATCGAGTTATCTACTAATTTGTTTTCTCCTATGTCTATGTTTTCTTCTTCCTTTTTCTTTTTCTTTTTCAGTACTAAACCCAGTGACTGAACCCAGTGACTCTGCATCAAACTATACCCTGATCATTTTTATTTTTTATTTTGAGACAGTGTCTTGCCAAAACACTAACCAAGACTATGTCTAAACTATACATCCTTCTTCTTGAGCTTCTCAGAATGTGCCACCATGTCTGGATTCTTCCTCCACCATTTCCACCATTCTTGAAAAAAATAACCATTTATTCCGTGCCCCGATAGAGTATAGCTTGGCCAAACTTAATTCAGACTATGGATTAGAAAAATAAAAAATATTGGCATGGTTAAGACTGTTGAACAACTTTTTGATTAATCCCCCTACTTGTCAAATGTTCTGAGCAGCCCAATTATACTACAGAACTTCCCTTCACAGAGATAGTCTTTGTGTAACAAGAGCACAAGCTCTAAATCAAAATCATAATTCAAAACACCAGAAACATGCAGAAAAAAGATAACAAATAAAAAGAAAATAAACCAATAAAAGTGGTATAGTCAACAGAAGATCTTAGGTCTGGAGCTAATGGTCCTTAAAGAATAAATGGCAAAAATAAGAACGAAGTCAGACTATCATAAAGCTAAGTTTATTTGAGTTATTCTAAAATGCATCCTTTTGGGCTTTACATTTAAATGTCCATTCTTGCATGAATTGACAAAAATAACAAATGGTAGTTCCTATTTAGCAAAATAAAGAATTGAAACATTATGCACTTCCCAAAATTTCTTCTGAAATTTGATTGATCACTGAAATCCAACTGGATAAACTGCTGTGTCAGATAATCACTGATTTAGTCAAACTATCACGTAAGAAAGGCCAATCTTGTTGAGAATGATCTTTCAAATGTAGAGAAGCCTAGTTCAGATAAAAAGTTATACCAGCAGTCCCATTAAAACTGTCAATAAATGCAGATGAAGGCATGCAGTCAAAAATAAAATTATATTCAGACTCTAAAAATGAGCTACCTTTCAAGCATTTCAAGATATAGCAGCGTATAGTTTCTACAGCATATCTCTTATAATAATATATATGAGATTATATTTAATTTCCTGAGACTTGAAACATTTCTTGAGTATTAACAATTGGTCAAAATAGTACAGTGTTGACAGAAAAAAGCAATCTACCATTATAACAATGCAGAATTATATAGATAGGGTACCAGTAGAGGCGGTAACAAGCAGAACCTGCTTCTGTCAATGATGAAGTGCTTTCAAACTGTCTGCATCAGAAGAACCCTCCGATGATGGGCATCATTTTTTAGCACATACATGCATTTTGACTACAGAACTAGAAGAAAATACATCGAAATTTTCACTTGACATTGTAATAGGGAAGGATTTTATAAGTATAAAGACAATGGAAAAATTCATAGAGAAAAAGATGAGGAACTAAAGGAACAGCTCAGTGGGTAAAGCACCTGCCCTAGCAAGCTCAAGGCTTTAAGTCTGATCCCCCAGCACCGCATAAACTGAGGTAGGAGGACTGCCATGAGTTTAAGGCCAGCTGGCTCCATAGTGAATACAGAACCAGCCTAGAATGCAGGAAAAAAAAACCCTGTCTCAAAATAAGAAACGAAAGAATAAATTTCACAGTCATAAAACTGTAAACTTTTGAAATCATAAAATAATGAATCCTAAGTCATATACTGTACCATGTACAAACATTAACTCCAAATAAGCCATAAAATGAAAGCTAACAATAAAAACTATTACTTATAGAAGAAAACAGGAGAGAAAGGCTGATGGCTTTGAACAAACAAAAACTCAGGTAGGATATAATGACCATGAGATATAAACAAAAACATCAGCTAGATTTAATAAAAATTTGGAACTTATGTTTCTTGAGGTTTACTGTTGAGAAAATTGCAAAGCTTCAGAATGGGAGGAATTACTTGAAAAATTTATACCTGATAAATGATGAGGTCCAAAATATACTTAAAAAGTCACACTAAAAAAAGAAAATAAGGAACCCAAAAGAAAATGAGCAAGAGATTTAACAGGTGCTCAAACAAAATTGGCATATAGATAGTAAATAAAAATAACCTACAACGTTAGCGATTAGAAAAATCAAACTACAACTACAGTGACCTATTACTCTACACATATTAGTATAACTAAAACTAAAAATACTGCTAATGCCAAAGGTGTAGAGCACTTAGATTCCTGATACAGTCCTGCTACAAATGGGACAACCACTGTAAAAACAGTGTGGTGGTGTCTAGGTGTTTTCCCAAGTAAAAAATGGAATTGTACTCCTACACAAGAGCCTATACACACATAGTCATAACAAATTTATTCATAGTTACCAAAACAGAAAATGAGCTGTGTCAACTTTCCACTACTATATGAAAATACTTGAAATAAATTAACTTACAAAGGAAACAAGGCATATTTTGCATCGCAGTCTAAGAAGTTCCAGTCCATGACTGACAGACCCACTGACCAAGAAGCAAAAAAGGAGGGAGCTGAGGTCCTACAACCCACTTAGAGAGCACACTTCTGTGACACAAGGGTTGTTGATAAGCCCCCCTCTGTCTTTGTGTGTGTGTGTGTGTGTGTGTGTGTGTGTGTGTGTGTGTGCATGCATGCGCGTTTGTGTGTGGTACTAAGAATCAAGCCTGGAGCCTTCACACTGAGTTACATCCCAGCCCATTTTTATCTTTGATTTTGAGAAAGGGTCTTGCTAAGTCACTGAGTTGCTCAGGCTGGGCTTGAACTTGGGATCCTCCTTCCTTAGCCTCCCAGAGTGCTATCACTACAGATATACCGCTGAGCCCAGACAACCCTCCTCCTACAGATCCACAGCACTCCTCAACAGCGCTATCCCGTGGACCACGCCTTCAACAGACAGGTCTTTGGAGGACAGTCAGCATCTAAATTATAGCACTATCAAAGTTCATCAAATGGTAAATTAATAAAACATCGTTTAGCAATAAAAAGACATAAATTACTAACATATACAATGTAAGAAGAATCATCAAAGCAAATGCCAAGAGAGGAAGCCAGGCTCAACAGATACATACCAAGTATGTAACTTACTTTTCTGAAAAAGACAAAGACACACACGCAGGGAAATACATTCGGTGGCTGCTAGGGACTGAGGATGGGGCAGGGGACTGACCACAAGGAGGTGGTCAGGGACAGAACTTTCTGAGGTTGGGAACTCTAACTTCATTGAGGCAGTCATTATATGATTATGCTTATCAAAACTCACAGAACTGTGCCCCCAAAGAGTGCACTTTTTTGTGTACAATCGATCCTCATAGATTTGAATTGAAATTTTATGCTTCTGCCAATCAAAACTTGGATTCAGTGAAGTCTACCACCAACTGAAAAACTTCTAAGAATTCTAAGCAAGGAACTTGCGGTCAAGATGGTGGCCAAGTAACAGCACTGCACAATGTTCCCTTTTGGACCCACTTAAAAAGTTGAGAATATAGTCAAAAACCGCCTGATTAATGTAGCTAAGACAGGGAGAGTGCTCCCACAATCGAAAAGAGTCCATGAGAAAGCCAGAAACCCCAAGAATACATTGGAAGCAGAGGTGAACAGCAGCCCAGGAAGCAGACCCAGGCCAACTGTGAACATTTGGGAGCTGCTAGCATCCACAGATAAGGGAAGCTCACTCAGAACTTCAGACCCAGGTAAGCACAGATCTGGGAGAAGTGGGAATTGACAGCATCTGGTAGCCCTAACCTCCAAAAAGTTAGCCTGTAGGCAGTGCATACTACAAAAACAATGTGAGCTTCCCCTGGAAAACGCCCCCCACAGTCTAGTTCAGAACCAGTTCTTGTAAACCCTAACAGGAAACAAGGTAAGCAGCAACCATTTTTTTTTTTTTTAACAGAGCCCAATACTGAACTGATTTGAGTAAAAGAAAGTTCAGAAGAACTCATCAGGACTTTTTTTTTTGGGGGGGGGGGAGAGTGGAGGGGGTTTACTCTTAAACAGTGTCTATGAAGAAACTGGCACAAGAGAAAGTTTTGGAAAGGACAGAACATTTCGGATATAGAGAGGTCATCTCCAAGGGTAGAGAGTGCCACCCTCTCAGAGAGCTTTGCTGAGGGGGCTGGGGATGAACGTGGCACCTCTGAGACCATTGGTCTGTGAGGTCTTCCCTCACAGGCCATTCCCAGTAAAGAACTCAGAGGAATTTCGACTTCACCCACAAACCCTCATAGCTATTCAAAGAAACCTCTCAGTTAGGCCTTCAGAGAAGTCCCTCACCAACAGAAACATGGGAAGAAGACAAGGCAAGAGGACACGCACAGAAAGGCCTGAGACCCCAGAAATTAATGTCATGGGCCCTGTAATAGTAGAAACCATGGGTAAGGAAGTCAAAAAGAAATAAATAACTTGAACAACCAGTTCAAACAAGATATCCTCAAAGAAATGCAAGCAATGATCAGCAGGCTTAAACAGGAACTTACTAAACAAGCAGTGGTTGTTCTGGATACATAACTCACTGAGCATATAGAACCCACAATTTAAAGTTTACGGAAGTAAACAAAGAAATGCAAGTGTAAAGGAACATTTTGATGGAGAGGTGGAAATTTCGCAAATAAATCTTGCTGAAATTCAGGAAAAATACATTTGAAAGCAGAGGAAGTCAACTAGTACATTGTGGGGGCAGAATTTCAGACCTTGAAAATATGGCTGAGGAAACAAATGCCATAATCAGGCACAACCCCAAAATTAGAAATGAGCAAAGTCACAGGACACAACAGCTGATGGAGAACTAATCAAAGAGAACCAATCTCAGAATTATGGGTGTGGGAGAAAGAGAAGAACACAGCACCAAAAGTATAAAGAATTTATTCACTAAAATCATACAAGAAATTTTCCCAAACTTAGGGAAAAAAAATTAATTTTCAGGTACAAGAAGCTTACAGAACACCAAATAACCTCAACCAGCAAAAAGGCTCACTACGACACATCACAATAAAAATCTCAGAAATATAACATAAAGAGAGAATATTAAAAGTATCAAGACAAAAACAGAGATTACTCTATCAAGGCAGACCCATTCAACTTACCACGGATTTCTCAATGCCAACTTTAAAGTCCAGGAGAACCTGGAGCAAAATCTCTCAAGCTTTAAGAGACCGCAAGTGACAACCCAGGTTATTGTATCCAGCAAAATTATCCCTGAAAACTGATGGAGAAGTCAAAATTTTTCATGATCAAGAATCCATAAGAAATTTGAGACCATTAGCCCAGCACTGCAGAAAATACTCGAAGGAATCTTTGAGTGAGATAGAGAGACAAGTAGCGCCAAAGAATAGGGAGGAAAGGAAACATTTAAAGAGATAATGTAACAATAAAAATAGGCTGGTATTTGAATCATTTGATTGGTATCCCACTAAAACAGTACCAACTTTCTCATAAAATCTGTAAATTTTCCACCATAATTATTATTTTAATAGTATATTAGTTTGCAAATCATAATTATATTAAACATGGAGAATTGTTATAAAATCTTTTAAAATATGCATGCATAAACTTATGGATGGACAGGTAGATAAAATGGTAAACCAAATCTGGCAAATATTAGTAATTAGTGAAATCTGAGTAAATAATTTATAAAATTTTTAAAAATTAAAATAACTAAGTATGCCATTACATCTACTGCCTATGTGTAGTTTATTCTTGTGATATAGATGTAAGCTCATTTAATGTAGCAATTCACTTATTTGGTCTTTGATGTAAGTTTATCCTAAGAAAACTGATTGATGTAATGATAACCTGAATGTCTTTTGAATTGTATAAACATTTATCTTTCAGTACTCAGCTAAGGAATTTCAAAATTAACTTCTTTTTCATTTTCACATTTTCTAGTGTCTTATGAATTTCATTGTTATAGTTCTTTTCTCATGTGGATTGGTAGGTGGGGCCATGTTAAACAATCTCAACAAAGATACAGTAAGATATATATATTAAAAAAAAACTTTCAGCAAATCACCCCAATAAAGGGCTCTGCTGGACCTAGAGAAGAGGCATCAAGATTTGAACACTGTTGCCCATTCTAGAGGTGGGAAGCTAAGCTAAAGAGTGGTGCCTTGAGTGGTGAAGTGAGTCAGATGCAGAAGATTAAGTATGTTAAATATCGTATGGTTTATCTGATTTGGGAAACCCAGAACACAGGCATTCTAAAGAACCAAATGGGTGTGACAGTGGGAGTTGGGGGGATGGGGAGAGTATGAGAGAACCAAAAATGGGAAGGGATTGTAATGTTGATGTGATACATATGAGCACAAAATACTCAAGCTCATTGTAAACATTATGCATCACATTTATATATTAATAAAAATGGGGGAAAAAAGAAAAAAGAATTCTAAGCAAATATGTAATACTTTCTCCACACTCTATTAACCCATACTCAATTGGGATTTAACAGTGTCACCTTAAGAATCTGTAATGCAGACAAAGTCAGAAACCCTTGTAGGTTGGCTCACTACACCCTTATACCAAAATACTAGCTCAATAAATTGCAGTAAAATTTTACTTTGAAGAAATAGAAGCAGAGAAATGAGAACTATCTGCGACATTGTTCTAAGTTAGTTGATGGGCTTCTCCTATTGAAGGCCATAAAATCAGCATCTCTGTTTTAGATTGGGATCAGATTAAGGGAATTCAATTTTGGTTTTAACCAACTGCTAGGATCATGTTTCTTAGGAAGCCTTTGACAAACGTCCTAGCCGAGAATAATTTATATATATATATTTTTTATTTTTACCCAAAGGAGTGTAGGAACATATACTTTTTCAGTTTGGAAATGATGACATTTTAAAAATTAATAAAAATAAAAATGAAAGTACATGGCATTTGTTAAAGGGTAATAAAATAACTCCAGTCAATTGGCTAGTTCTACACCAGTAGATTTCTTTAAATAGTAATGAAATCATTGCTTTGAAAAAAAATCCATCATTATTAAAATAAAAAAAATTGCTTCAGCCTCCACCAAAATTAGATTTGTAAGTTGCTGGTCATTCCAATAATTAAATCTATGTCACAAATTTGCAAGAAAAATGGTCACTGTGACTAATGCATTTACTTGCTACAGAAATCCTGTCAGACAGCATAGAGCATTATGCTGCTAAAATGGAGTAGGTAAAGATTCCATACATTTTTATTAAGTAAAGAGGCCATGTTTTACTTACATTGACTGTACCTCAGATAAGAGTTTGCTTTCAAAACAAATTCAAGTGTGGCTACCACAGTTTTCCTTCCTAGAGCATTCTAGTATATTTTTAACCCAACATGCATTTTTGGCACTCAGGCACACATGCATCCTGCCTTTCTGGACAACTGTCACACAAAAAACACTCCAGTGAAATAGAACTGTCCTGACTGACGGAGTCACTGACCGTGGCACCTCTGCCTTCTCCAGGTGGTGCTAAACCATCTATTTGACAGCTCGATTGAGAATTGACCTCTGACAACAGTGTCACCCAAACTTTAAAACCAAAGCAAGAGACTCACTGGATATATGGGCCAAGAATGAGCAATTTATTTACATTTTTTTCAAATTCTTTTCAATCCTTCAGAATGTAGAAAGGGCAAGTTCTTGGCTTGGGATAGGTGCTAATTTCATTTTTTATCAAAAGGAGGGATGGCATTCAGACTTATGTTGGCAGCAGCATTTAGCCAGGAAGTATCAAGTAGCTTTTTTGCATTTGATTTCATTTCAATTATTGCCTATTCATGGCAAGACAACTTTTTTTCCTTATAGCATTGATTTTATTTTTAGCTTGAAATAAATTTAAATTGAAAAAGTGGATCTTACCTACCAGCTTACTACTTACTGCTGACATGGCAAATCATCCTGGCGTCTGGAGGCTGGACACACTGCAGTAAAAGCAATTCTTCCTCATCCCTCTTTCTTAAATTTCTTATGGTTACTTATTTTTCATATACTAATGTGTTAGGTCTTTGCTTTCATATCTAGAAATATGCCTTGAATCAAATGAGCTCTGAGTAAATTCATGTTGATTTTCTTACCTATTTTGTGACATACTGCTAATTGAACTGATAGTATTTTTAGAGGTAATATTCTGTTCTAGGCACCCCAGGTTTTACAAAGTTCATTTGCTCCACAAAGTAATCAAATGAGATGAACAGCATAATGATGAGTTCCATGGTAGAGAAGTGAAAACCAGCTTCTGTGTAAGTGAACATAGTTCACAGGGCAAGTTTTAAAGACCTGGATGAGCCATCCAGAACTCTTGAATTTTTTGAGTCCCCAGTAGTACAAAGATAAACTTCAAGTAGCAGTCTGCAAGGACACAGAGCACCACTTGAAAGAGAAGCTGCTTGTTTGTTCTAACAAGTTTAATGAAAACAAAAACCTGTTTTATACACGAGCCATGATCTTTTGGGGAAAACCAAGATTCCAAGTGAATAAATTTGATTGCTCGAAATTTTAATATAATTAAGCAGATCAACATAGTCCTCAATATCACATACAGTGAGACACTCCTTAACTATAAACTAAATATACGGTTCATTTAGGTTAAAAAAAAAAAAAGCCAAATCAACAACTGAGCCTTGTCTAGATTCCTCCTGAACATTTGAGACTCCTGCTGCAGAATGTAAAAAGCACTGTCAGGCAGTAATCAACGAGCAACAAAAGTAATATGCTTCTTTTCTAAAGTTCTAAATGGTGCTGAGTATATTTTTAAACAAAACGGGAAGAATTGAATAAGGTCATAAACATACATCACAAGTTATTAAAGTACACCTCTAGTATTTGAAAGTTCCTTTCTTTCAGCAGTTTCCATAACATCAATTAACTATTTAAATATCCCCATCAAACTGAGTAGAAATGGGAGACCAGCCGAAGCAAAAAGGGGAAACTGAACAACTGAGGGAAGAAAACTGCGCTCCCCAGTTTTTCCCCTGAAGGCAAGGTGTTCTTTTTAACCCTTGACCTGCCATGGAAAGGTCTTAGAACAGCTCCTACAATTCTATAATTGTGTATTTTTAATAAACACAATATGTGAAAGAAATCCATTTCTTGACAAGTCAAATGAGGAAATTTAGAAAGCAACCAACGACTCACAGGCATTTTCAGACTAAGTACTATGCATTCACAAAGATGGTTCAACTTTTCTTTTAACTCTTTGCTGCTGTTTCAGAAATTCTACAGTTATGATGCTGCGGATTACTGCACAAGGTTATTGAAAACAACTGGCATGACCAATTTTGCCAATTGCTAGTGTTTCCTACTAAGATCAGGATTTACTAAGAAATACTAAAGATGAGCTGGAGAGTCTGAAAAGAAAAGCTTCTATCCTTTCCTTTTAAACTTTAACCTGCAATTACTGGAGAAATGAAACACCAAGTTTGAACCAAATGCTAAAATCCTAATAAATCAAGAGCTGTACATGTAGTTTTACAACTTTTTTCAACACAGTTTAATCTTTTGATATTAAAAAATTTTTCAATTATAAATTTTCAAAAAGTTGCTATTGTGGCTTAGATCTAAAATGTACCCCCAAAAGTCTCATGTATTGGAATGCAATGGATTATGTGTGGTACCATGTGCTGTTGGGAGATTGGGTCCGAGTCTGGAGGGGTGGATTACAGGTATTACAGGATAACAGGCATGCAAATTGGATTATCGGCGGGTAGTGGGGGTCTACCACACCTTCCACACCTGGATCCAGGAGCTGATTACCGGGATGAGACCTAGAAGGACATACAAGCTGCTTCCTGCCTTCCTTGGAGAACTAGTCTCAACTATTCTCAATTTGCCTTCCTGTTTGGTGTCGTGAGGAGCTGCCTCCTCCTCTGCCTCTGCCATGCCCTTCCATTGCTGCCGACCGCCCTTGAATGGACGGTGACCTTTTGAAACTGTGAGCTAAAATAAACTTTTCCTCCCCTAAATGTATGGATGTTGGGTATTGAGTCACAGCAATGAACAAATAACTAAGACAGTTGCCAATACCTGAAACAAATAAAGCTTCCAGTGAGGAAGCAACATGTAAGATGACTAAACTTGAACTGCCTGGGCTTACATAGAAAAAAATATTTATATACAGTTCAGTAGTATTTTGGTTCTTCAGGATGCATTTGGCTATCAAATTTTATTAAAGCCTCATCAAGAAGGAAATCTCAAATCACCCATTATGCTCAATTACTGTATGCTGAACAATTTAAATGAGAGGAGATAATGACATTACCTTCTTACCTTACAGCAGTCCTTTGTGGCATAATTTTAGAATATTCTCCTGGTCTGAAATTTATGTAAATTGAATTCATCTATCATTAGTTATTACTATTCTAGCTACATTAAAAAAACAGTTTTCTCTAACAATTAGTTTTTTTAAAACACTGTGTTTTAATTAGACCTGGGACATTATTAAACTTCTATAAATATGTACAGTATTTTTTGGTATATCCAAATGCCTAAAAATAAGCTCAAATGCCCTCAGAGTTATTGCTCTAAAAATTCTTCTAATAAATACCTTTCATTCAAAGTTTTAAGGTAATATAAATAACCTTTTACAGACTCTATTATTTATGTACAAAAGGCAACAAAAAGAATGGCCACTGATAAAGAGCAACCATTGAATCAGTATATTTTAAAACACACAACGCTTCGTCAGAGACAACCCATTTGTTCAGTTTTATGAATCTCCATAGCAATAAACACAAAAACTCATGACAGAACGTGAAAAAATATAGAGAAAATTTTAGCTCAAAGCTGTTTCTACCAGCATGACAACCCTACAGTGACACTACCATCTATTTATGTACATACAGATTGTATGTGACCAGGGATCGAATGCAGGGCCTTCACACTGAACTGCTAGGCACATTGTTTTTCTTTTGACACAGGGTCTCGCTATGTTGCCCAATTGCTTATATTCAGCTTGAACTTGCAATTCTCCTGCCACAGCCTGAACAGAATGCTGGGATTGCAGACATTCGCCATTGTACCCAGCTATCTCATTTAATACACTGGTGAAGCTTGTATGTAGTCAAGAAATGATTCAAATCCATTCTGACTTCAGAAACCAGAGGACAATGCATAATCATGAACTTTAAGAATATGTGGTCAATTTGCACTTACAAAAATTCTTTGATAACTATAATATCACCTTGCAAGAATGACAAAACTAAACTTAAAAGTTTATAATTCAGAATTTATTAGACTTCATCCTTATCCCATCGGAAGCACTAACTTCATCCTGAAGCTTCCTCATAGCACTCAACTAAGATTAAACTCTTTCTTCAAATCCTTGAAGTTTGTGGTACACCCATTCTATGTGAAAGAAATAGCTGCATTCAATCCATTTCCTACATAAGGAAAATCTAAGCTTCAGCTTGTGGCAAACTGTCATGTTCTCTAAATTTGCACTAGCCAAGGAAGATCATATGACTAACTTTTGCAAGGGAGATTGGTACAAGTATGGCTTTGGGATTTTAAGAATGTCATTTAAAGAAAAGTGACTCAGCTCCTAGAGAGCTCTTGTGTCTTTTCCCACTACTTTATGCTGCCATTGAGATGTTCTGCCTGGAGCCCCAGCAGCCACCTTGGGCTACGAGGCAACCTTTAAGGAAGGAAGCTGCTAGCTGTGATGGCAGATGACAAAGACAGGAGTCTGGGCCCATGAGAGATCAGCAAGCCACTCCCTTCAGATTTTATATAATAGAGAAATACAGCTTTATCTTATAAAGCTAATAGCATTTGTGGGGTTTTACTTTTCCTGTTAAAGAAGATGATCCCAATTGTGATACAGTTCAAAGCCACACATAGTTCATCATCTAAGATTTGTTATATACTGTGCTGAAGAGAAAAGCAATAGAATTATTTCTCTTATAATACTACAGCAAACTATCTCTAGCAATGTTCAACATTGGGAAAGAAAAGGTAGGAAAGAGAATGGGAGGAAGAAATGGGGGGAAAAGCTCCATTTACTTTCACTGCCATTACTAATCCATCCCTCTTCCATGCTTCTAAGTTCTACCCGTGCACACTTCAGAGAAATCCCGTCTGCCAGACCGCTGAATGCCCTCTGCAGTTTCTTGATAACCACAATCTCCAGTCCCATCTTTGTTCACCTTGCTAACTTTCACACTGTCTCCTTTACCACATGTCACCTCCACAACCTGGTGGGGGCGACCTCGTATCTCTTTGCACCCTCCACAACTATGAGAAAACGACCTCTGTGTGGCAGAAGTTCCATAACTATTTTTGATTGATTAGCTAAATTAAAGTAAACAAAGAAAGAAAAGGAAAAAAAGAGCAGACCAAGGAGTAAGAAAGTACAACTTAGAAGCGCGGGGCAAAATAAACATCCTTAAGAACCTCTATACCAAGTTTCACTTTACGGGGCCCTATTATAAACAACCAGACCTACAATACCATGGTAGGCTCAGGCAGTGGCAAGTTCAAAGTGTAAGCTTGTTCTCAAATGAAGAAAACAGTGCATTTTGCTTCAGTCATTCAAACAGTTGCCTCAATTATTTTTTTCTCAACAGACAATGACATTTTCAAGGGTAAGAGACTCAATCCAAGACACCATGCTTGGTAGCTATGATTTCTAACCACTATAAATAAACTTACTTCCAACAAGATCATATTTTATGGGTTATATTCTGCTACACAATTTTGACAACACAGAAAATAGTATGTGAACACACAGCATACTGACACCAAATATTTGAGTCCAAGTAGTCCAAGACATCATTTTTGTTAAACAGACATTATTTCTTCTAAAACTCAATGGTACAACATCACAAAAAACATCACCACCTCTTTAAAATTAGATACTGAGCATATATTTGTGGACACTACATCATTAAAAGTGCTGCAAGACTACAGACATTAAAATTTGTGTAGTACTATGTGGAATTAAAACTATGTAACCATGTGTTTAAACATTTTAACTACATTTATACATACAACACAGTGATAAATGACATAAGAGGTACATTAAACAAATTTAATTGATATTTTATATAGACTCATGAAACCATCTGTACCCTGAGGAACTTAACCAATTATTTGTAAATCATTCTATGTGTTAATATTTGCTGCAAATCACATTTTTGTCAATGAGCTATATACCTAAAATATAATTTATTTTCATGAATTTAGCAAAGTTTTAGAAATAAATAATATTAACAGAAATTGTTTTTTCATTCTTTCATAACAAAACCCATTTTTGTTATCTATGTAAGGATTAAGACGCTAAAATAACATCCTTATATTAGTTTTATGAAAGCTGAACTACTGTTGAATCTTCATATATGTAATTCATAGTGCAAAAGTCAAAAACTATATATTTTCTTGCAAATTATTCATTAACTATGCTCTCATGTCAAATTTTTTCACAAGGATTTCTCAAGTCTCCAGGATGATAGCTTCTTCAACAGTGAAATGCACAAAATAAATGACACATCAACAAGTAAATTAGCATTCCTTCCTGGCCAGCTGGGTCATGTTTCCATTTCAAAATCCTCAGTCTTATGAGACACAATAATAATAATCTAAAAGACCTCATAAAATGATCAATATATTGACATAAACTCTATAAGGAGACACATAGTGTTTTAATTGATTCCTTGAAACCATAAAACGGAATATTAAAGTCAAGCCTCCAAACACATTGTGAGAGAACATTTACTCTATTCATTAATTAATTTTCTTCAGGGCATGGAGAGAGAAATTTTCTGTTAACTTAATATTGTTATTTAAATCGTGAAACTTTGTTAAATTCATACTACATGAAAACATTCAAGAACATGTATTTTTATCCAAAGAACAAAAGAAGTCCAGCTTTTACTAAATATTTCATATAAACAAAAACTCAGCAAAATTTACGATCAAAAAGTTAAAACCATTTACTTACCAAAAAACTTCCAAAGGCTGAATTAAATATTGCAGCTGCCTATAGAGAAAATGAAGAGAAAAACAACTCACTGAACGCAAACAAGAAGAAAAGCGAAGATCATCCTCTCCCTTCCTCCACCATTCCAAACCTTAAAACGCTGACCCTATAAAGCAAAGTTAGTCACTGCTTACAAAAACTGCCAGTGGCCTATAGTTTACTAAGACAGATGAGCTGCAGCTGAGGAATTCACAAATAACGGGCCTCAAAGCAGACAGAAAAGGCTTGCCATGAGATGCTTTGAACCTGTACTACAGTACCAAAAGAATCATCACCAATAGCAAATATAACCTTGTTGTTACTGATTTTGCTCCTAGGCTTAGAAAAATCAGAGGTTTATTTATTCATTGAAAAATTCGTATTACTGAGAGAAAGAAGAATTTTGAAGCAAACATGAATTGTTCCTTATCAAAGAGTATTAAGTCCTATGAACTATAATCACAAGGTGAGATCTGTTGTCCCCCTCAAAACCGCATTTGAAATACATACAAACAATGCAGTTAAAATGAAGAAAGCTAGTGCTAATGCCATCACTTCTAAGGTAATAACAAGCAAGAAAAACTTCACTTTGGTGCTTAAAATTAAATATATATATATATATATATATATATTTAACTTTATGCTTACCTAAATATCCAGGAAATACACAGCAGATAGATGTAAGACAGTTCTTAACTTTTAAATCAATCAGTAGATTCCATGCAGCTACACCTCAGTCCTGAAAGCTTCTTGCATTAACCCAAAATGGGGGAAAAAACAACCTTGTATAAACATTGAATTTGATAAAAGAAAACAAGAGAGAGAAAATTAAGAAAAGGCAAAAGGAGGGGTAGAGGAAACGCATTTACATCTCCGGCAGACCCAAAGCAGAACTGAATTAATCATCATGGACATTAGGAGCCATCGTGTAGCAAAAAGAGGATGTCAGTTAGTAAGTCTGAATAAAGTCCAAAGCCAGGCAAAGAGCTGTAGCTGAAAACGCCTTCTGCTCCAGAAGAGGATGCAATGAGAGTGAATGGATAATGAGAGCCCTGGCTCCAGAGAGCTTAGTTCTCCTATTCCAGTTCATAATTAATTCAAAGCTTTGATAATTTCATTAGATTTCTCCTTTGCTGGCCCTATCAATAAAAGATGGCACTGGACCACAGCTCCTCTGTGGCACACACAGAGGCACAGGCACAGGCCAGCGAAACCTTTGCTTTCTGACAGGGACAATGGCATATGTTGTTCTGTGCTGTTTGAAGAACGGTGGAAAACTAAAAAAAAAATCATCTAAACAAAACATTATGAATGACAACTGTAAACTATAAAAACATATTTAACACATATTCCTGGAATTCCATTGTGAATGATTCCAGGGAAGTTTTATTTATGGAGAAAAATACAAAGGTGAGAGTTGTGGTGAGAAGACCAGCAAACACTGACTTCCTACAGAAATGCAATTCCTATCAAATGACCTTTATAACAAGATCCTATTCTGTGCTTGTGATGCCATGGCTTGGATCTGGAATGCCCTCCAAAAGCCTCATGTATTTGGATGTAGAGGCATAAACAGAAACCATGTGCTGTTGGGAGGTAAGGCCTGGCTAGAAGTCGCAGACGCTAGGGGCATGACTTGATAAGATTGTGTCAACTTGTTGAGAATGAGGGGCACCTGGGCAGAGTTTTCAAGTGTGTGTTATTGACTTGTGGGGCCAGGAAGTGAGGAAGGGGAACCCACCATGGGTGTGTGTGGCCCAACTGGCAGCTTGGAGTAATTAAATGAAGAAGAAACATTGTTAGTTTCCTGGGAAAGGTCTGGCTTTTGCCTAAGTCTCCAGACATCAGCTCCCACTTCCCTCGGTTCCTTCTTCCCTTAGCTCTCTGCCTGCAATGCTGTAAGCAGCTCTCCGGTTGCTGTCATGTGTTTCCACCACTGCTGGCTGCCCATGAATGGACTGTGTGGGACTTTCTGAAACTGTGAACATTCTTGCCTTAAATTGTGGATGTCAGGTATTCTGTCATAGCATCGAGAAAGTAATTAAGTCAAATAATGAATTTATCTTTCTGCTTAGTAAAGAAATGAAGTCTTCTCCCTTTGAATCCTCCCTTCCGAATTTGTGTCCTTCTTGCACTTTTCACTAACATTATATTAGTTAACCAGTAGGTTTGTCAAATATTTAAAGAGCATGGAACACACAGAAGTCAAAGTGACATGAGTACTAAGGACTACTCATGAGACTGAGTCACCATAACCCATTCAGTTCTCTCTTGTGACCCCAACACAAGTAATATGTTCTACGTTAGCTGGCTGCATTCCTGTACTTTTTGACATGCTATGGCATGGAGTAGCTAAGTTACTCAAAGGTGCCCTAGACCAACTCTTTCTCAATTTTTCAGTTTTGAGTGGTATGCATTGGTTTTGGTTTTGGTTTCTGCTTTTTTGTACTCAGAATTGAATCTGAGGTCTTCCATTGTGCTACATTCCCAATCCTTTATTTTGAGACAAGGTTTCATCAAGTCACTATATTGCCCAGCCTGGGCTCAAACGTGATATTTCTGCCTCAGCCTATCAAAGTCCACCATCATATGCACCACCATATCATCTTAGTAGTTGTTTTTCTGGTAGCATTGATGAGTTTAACGCCTTCAATTATCTCATTCTTCCATCTGGTAAATTCTGGCAACTTTTTGTGGAATGGTTAGTTACATTACATTGCTGGGCATTCTAAAGATCAAGTCAAATCAGACACTAAGCCAAGGATCTTGATCTCAGCAGCAAACAGCTAAGCTAACAACTGGCTCACCTATAGAGTTGTAGCACACAAAAGAACTGTGATTTCTAGCATTGCAAAAGGTAATGACGAATAGAGTACTGTATTATTATATAAAGGGCAAATGCATCATTCAACCTAAGGAAGGAGGCCCTGCTCCTTAACATGATATACAAGGCCCTCCATGGACAGACTCCTGGCCATCTCATTCCCAGATTCAAATTGTATATTCTCACAACACGAAATTACAGGATATTTTCCCACTCTCCGTAGGCTGTTCCTTAACTCTTTGCATTCTGACCTGAAATGCCCTTACCTGTCCTCTACCTGGGTGACTCACTTAACAACTACTTCCAAGAAGTTTTCAATCACTTCTCTGGCCATGCACCTTAGCGTACACTCAAATCTTCACTTACAGTGACCTGAATGTCCCTATGTCTGCTGCCAGGACACCCTGAGTGTCTCTGCCATGACACTTGTCCCAGCGTGATGAACTAATCTATTTACATGCTTCCCTACCTCACTACCACCGATGTCTTTTAAAGAAAAAATGTAATGAAACTCATCCTGAGCACAAATACGTTTTTTAATCAAATAACAAATATGAGCAGGATTTCCTGAAGTGTGAAAATCTCTCTCTCCTACTAAGTTATTCTATATTCAGTAGTATCTAAGGATGGGATGATACTGAAGGCTGGATCTGACATTTGATATCACAACCAAGCAAATGCAGAAAAAGGAAATCTAGACTTCCGTCTCCCAACTGATCTAAGAACTTCTTTCACAATATCTTGTGTTACCCTCTTTAAAAATTCCTGAAATTTCTCATTATAGTACAGTAAGGTAAATGTCTAACACAATGATTGGGACTTAACCCAGCTATAAACAAATCAAGTTAGAGAAATTAAACCTAAAATGTCAATAAATATTCTGTAATCATTATAAGAAGGTTATTTGTATACACTGATATTATAGTATGGATCTGGAATCCTCCCCTAAAGCCTGATGTGTTTGAAGATGATTCAATCATGGAGACTAATCCTTTCATTTCCTGTGCTACTAAGAGGTGGGGCCTGGTTGGAAGAGGCTGATCACTGGGATGTGACCCGAGAGGACATACCTCCTTCAGAGGTCCCTCCCTTCTCTCATTTTGCTTCCTATCTTGCCATGCCATGAACAACTTTGCTCTGGCTAGATCCCCTACAATGCTTTTGCAGCACTCTGGCTGCCCATGAATGGACTGAACCCTTCTGAAACTAGGAGCTATGATACCTCTTTCCTCCCGTAACTTGGCTGTCAAATATTATGTCCCACTAACAAGAGAGTGACCGGGACAAGGATGTAAGAGACAGCAGGCCAAACTATTTTCATTCAAATAGAAAGTTTCAACACAATATATATGATTCCTATTGTACAGATATGTATACACACAAAAATAAGTATAAAAATACTTCACTTTTTCTGGAAGAGATCAGCTAAACAATCCTAAGTAGTACATTTTCAGATAATATATTGCTTTTGGTATTAACCCATTTTTAGCCAATAGAAGATATTTTTTCTAATGTCTCAATGTATATTGTACAGCATGTCTTTATTAAATTATTTATTTAAACTATTGACAGGGATCTCAATGGTTATTTTTATCTTTCACTGTGTTCTTTTTATCTTTTCTGGCTTTTCCATTTTCTTTAACAAGAAATATTTTTATATTTCAATAATAATTATCTTCAGAACAGGAAAATGTTGAGCCAGTTTTTCCTTTTTTTTCACCCTTTTGTATTAAAAACATAATACTCTGTCTTAAAATGAAACCAAGATTTCAGGTCCTACTTTGTATATTAGTGATATTGCTGGCTGACTGCTCATAAGCTCAAAGTTGAGCATGCTTTTAGCTTACATCACTATAAAAGAAGTACGCATTTTTCTGAGATCATCAATACCAAAGTGAATATTTGGTTTTGAAAACCAACAAAAAAAATCCACTATTTTTTAATATTAAATGAAACACGGCTATAGAGAAAACAAACCTAATGAACCAAAATTGTTAGTCTGTTGTGAAGGTAGAACCCTTTGTGTTATATTACTAAATTCTCCTAAGATATAAATTTTCTTTTTTTTTTTTTCTGCATTCTGAAAGCCGTTATCTGAGGCAGTCTAATGATCCCTAACTATCATTTCATTTGTTACTGCTATAGTTTGGATGTTAAGTGTCCTCTCAAGACCCAAAGGTGTGAAGGTTCATTTAGCACTACTGAAAGAAGGAGGAGCCGTTAGGGAGCAGGACTAGGTCTCTGGGGCATGCCCTTGAAGGGCATATCAGGACCCTAGCCCCATCCTCTATTTCTTTGCTCCTTGCTACCATACAACCGCTTCCTTATCTACATGTTTCAACCACTGCTTATCATGTTTCCATAGACTACAAGGCCAACAAACCATGCACTGAAACCTTTGTAACCATAAGCCAAGTAAAACCCTTCCATGAAGTCGATCACGTTAGGTATTTAATCGCTGTGACACAGTTGTTGTGCCTTCTTCACTAGATTAATACAATTAATACTTATTACCTCCTTTACTAGAAACAATTCAAAGGCCCAGTCATCCTCTAGAATGCTCCACTACAAAAAGAATTTTGTCTTAATTTGTCTAAAGTCATGTTTTTAGTGTATAGAGAAGTACCTGGCTCATACTACACACTGTATGTTACCGAATAAACAAACAAATATCAATACTTTTTGTGCTCACAGAACGTCCTACATGACCTTCATTATTAATTCATGAATCCCATCTGCAAATTCTACAATCAAATCTATCACATTTGATAGATAAATGAATTGATGTTAAGTAGAAAAGTTTCATATTTCAGTGATTATTTCATATATAAAAATGTTGCCTACCCTTATATTACACATTTTTAGATCAACCCATTTTACCCAATGCAAGATATTTTACTGTTTCATTATATAGTGTACAACATGCTTTTATTAAATCACTTGGAAAATTTGAACAGATTCAATAATAGATTAACTTCCTTATAACATACTAATAATTATTTTTAAAATAATTTAGAAAAACTGAAATCATGGAGATGGAGAGCTTTCTAACTCAGAAGAGCAATCACTTCCATTGCTAAATGGCACTAAAAATTAGAACATTCTAATATATCATGAGTCTGATAGCCACAACTTCCTGTAACTGTCATGTACAGACCATGTTCTATGCTCCAAAGTTACACAAATATGCCTAGCACCTTCTTAAAGTACATTTCAAACACAAAACTCTACAGGGTCCTACTCAATTCTTCTGTTATAACACTTACCAAAATGTTTCTTAATACCAGGTCAAACCTTTCTTTATCCTTCCTTTAGTACCGCCTTCAGGAATATCACCCCAGTGACCTAACTTCCTCCCATGAGGCTCTACCTCTTGGGCTCCACTAGCTCCCCACAGTATCACAGGCTGGGGAACAAGACTTTATTAAAAGGGCTTTTGCATGTGGATATGTGTGATAAAAGACAGATTAGAGGTCCATAGTATAACAGCACCTATAAATAAGATTCTATCCAACTCCACTTATTTATTTGTTTATTTGTTTGTTTGTTTGTTTTCAGGCAGGGTCTCACTCAGTCGTTTAGGCTGATGCTGAACTCACTACATAGCCCAGTCTGGCTCCAAACTCACAGCAATCCTGCCTCAGCCTTCCGATTGCTGAGATTACAGGCATGTGCCAAGACACTTAGCTTACATGGTGCTGGGGAATCAAGCGCAGGGCCTTGTGCTTGCTCAGCAAGCACTTTAACTGCTGTGCTCCCCTAGCTCCCAGTCCCTGCAATGCCCTTGACCTGCTACCATCTGGACTCTTAAGTAGGTCAGAAGTAGGAATGACAAAAAGATTTTTAAAATAATAATAATAATATTTCTTCCCAAAAGGTCTTATTTTTAAATGTGTCATCTGTGTATAAACTCATTTATTAAAATGTATAATTTTTCTATGATTTAAAATATAGGTTAGAGGGATAAAGGAATAGCACAGCAGTTAGAGTACTTGCCTAGCAGGCACAAAGACCTGAGTTCAATTCTCCAGTGTCACATAAACCAGGCATGGTGATACAAGCATGTAATCCAGCATTTGGGAAGCTGAGGCAGGAGCACTGCTGTGAGTTTGAGGCCATCCTGGGATAAACAGTGAGTTCAGGACTAACTGGGACTACAGAGTGAGACCCTGTCTCAATAAATAAATAAATGAATAAATAAATAAATAAATAAATAAATAGTATATACAGGTTAGGTCTAGGTTAAGAAAAAGGGAATTTGAAGTTTTCAACTATCCTGTCTCTTGTGGTTTGGATCTGGAGCATCATGTCCCTATGGATTGCGTGTGCTATTAGGAGGTGGGGCCTGGCAGGAAGGCGCAGATGCTCAGGGTGTGTCCTGGCTCCTCCCTTCACCTCAGACTTGGCTCTGTTCCCCCACACTATGAGGAGCTCTGGCTCTGACTCCTGCCACAGGACCTGGCCCCAGCCCTGCCATGTCATTCCACCATTTTCCAGCTGCCCACCACTGAACAAACTGTGACCTTCTGAAACTGTGAACTAAAATAAATCTTTCCTCCCTAAAGTTGTGGATGTTGAGTATTGAGTCACAGTGATGAAAAAGTAACAATACTGCCCTAGATACTTAAAATTGAATCCTTATTGCTAAACATACAATTTTTTATGTTACTGGGAACTGAACATATGGTATCTGTAGTAAGCTATGTCTTCCATCCTTTCATTTATTTATTTTTATTATTATGAGATAAGGTCTCTCTCAGTCACTAAATTACACAGGAGAGGCTTCAAGTCACACTCCTCCACCCTCAGCCTCCCAGGGTGCTTGAATTACAGGCATGCATCACTATGCCCTGGTTAATTATTGGCTTTTTTTTTTTTTGGTAAATGAAAGTAGCCAGAAAACCATGAGATCTGAAAAAGCTGCAAATGAGCAAGGACTGGGTTGGAGGTGAGAGTGTGTTAAAAGACATTCCAGGTTCAGTATCTTCATACCATTCAATAAGAGATCATATTGCCAACACTATGTTTTAACTACATGGCTGATCTAACACAACACAACACAACACAACAGGTCCTACGCAAATAAACCTGAAGCAAAGTCAGGTGGGGAAGAACTGCGCTGACGTTAAACACGCAGTGAGGCGCGAAGCACAGACTCCAGCTGCCGCGTGTGGAGAACTGGGACTGTGCCGCCTGCTTAAAGCAGGCCGGAGAGGTGGAGGACTGTCCGAGGGGAGGAGCACTTAGAAAACGTCACCCACAGTAACTCAAGGCCTGCAAGTAACAGAAAGGCCAGGCAACCAAGTCCCGGCCAAAGAAATACACGTTAAGATACTCTGGATCGCGGGGACCTGGGCAGGGTGACTTGTGGTTCCACCCCTCTTCCTACCTACAGTAGTGAAAGCTATCCCTGAGACAGCCATTCACTGAGCCACAGAGCGGCAGTCCAGCTTTTGGGGCATCTTGGTACATGAGAAAAATAAACCTTTGCTCTTTTGCCACTTTTAGTCTGATTTCTATTATCTGAAACTTAACTGACACGATCAGTTCCCTAACAAGAGAAAATAGCGCAGGACTGGTTGGATCAGGCAGGCTGGATAACCCAAAACAAGCTTCCAAGGTATCAATTTGAGTAGGAGTATTAAGTCCTACCTAGCACAGTATCTTGCTCTCATCGCCTGTGGCAAAACGAGGGAGGAAACTGCCGTGACCGTTAGACACCAGAGCTGAATTGTCTTACCTGCAAAAGTTCCCCAACTACGGGAAGGTAGCCTCTGATTCAAAGGGAGGAGAACTTGGCTCCATATTTATTTCTGTCTACGCATAGTTTCCGTTTGAAAAATCCTGGACCTTCAATTCGATATGGGAGTACAAAATACTTTTTATTTTTAAGGAGCTTTTAAAAGTGTTATGCAAAAGCATAAAAAACCACTTAAAAACATTGTTTTCTATGTTAATTATATTTTCTCATATTAGGAACCACATTGCTACTTTTACTACTAACTACTTTGTTACCGTTATTGTATTGCATTGCGTTGTGTTGCGTTGTGTTGTGCTGAACTGTTAGCTGACTTGCTTATTTTGCAGTGCGGAAGAGGGAAGCCAGGGCTCACGCTGAACCACATCCCCAGGCCATTTATATATATTTTTTTTTATTTTGAGACTGGGTCTGGCTAAGTCACTAGATGTTTTACCTGTATAAATTTTATAAGTGACATTTCAGTGACATATTTATAGAGCTCATTTAAGTATTATTGACCCACACTACACAAAAACAAATATAGAGGCTATCAATTAAAATGTGAGCTTATTTTTTCCATTTTTATAAATATGTATATGTGATATATAATGGTTACAATGAACTTGTGTATTTTGGACACACTGCTCAACATTAAAATAACATTTTTTATTTTATTCTATTCGTATGTATCATTGCAATTTTTTAAAAAGCAGTAACGGCTAAAAACTAGAATTTGTAACCATGCCTGGTGGCAAAGGCCTCTGATTCTAGGACCCTGGGAAGCTGAGGCAGGAGGGTCACACCCTCAAGCTCAGCCCGGACAACTCAGTTAAGAGACCTTCTCTGAAAACTAAAATATGGCCTGAGGCTGTAGCTCAGTGTGAAGACCCTGGGTGCCATCAGCAAAACAAAAAGCCAAAACCAAAACTACAAGCCAAACCAAAATCATGGGGTGCTATTTTGAGGCGACAATGCATATAATTTTTCAACAAAAAAAAAAAATCTTTTTTTTTTTTCCTTGAGACAGGGTCTCACTAAGTTGCTCAGGCTGGGCTAGACCTTATGTCCCTTCTGTCTCAGGCTCCACCAGTTCTGGCTTTCAAAAAACAAATCTTAGTATAGATCTCGGCATTTAGCAACTCAGAGGAAGATTAGTGTATGAACATCTTAATTCCTTGTTTCAAAACATTACAGGAATGAACGCATATATGAAGCAAGAAATAAATCCTGCAATCCAGCTACTTTTCCAAGGCTAAGCTGCATTTCTTGACTATTTTTGCAGTTAATTTCTTGATACTATGGTGGAAAAAAATTATTGAATATCCTCAATCTTGAGGGGAATCGAGGTTGTTACCATTTGTAACTATTCATCTCAATTGAAGGAAGAAAAAAATATATTCAAGTTACTGTTTCTAGATATTAAATTGAATCAGGTGTCCTCTCCTCTTAAGAAAATTAAGTTGCTCTTGTGCACGAGTGTTTTAATGAGAACAGGGCCGGCCGACAGTGACAAATGGGAATGACACCAGAGAGAGCACGTAAGCAGGACAATATGTGCATGTTCCAGTCGTACAGCCTATTTTTCACTGACTATTCTGAATGACTTCCCTGTTTCTTAAGGGGCCTATTAATCTCAAATTTAGTTATTACACAACGTTTATTTGAACATATATTCTGCAGATGATGACAGTTAATAAAAGAAATCTTTCACAAGCTGTATTTTTACATATTGTTCCAACTACAGCTCCCAGTCATTTGATGGTATTGATGGAGTAACCCACATTGTGCTGAGAATTTTTTTTTTAAGGCACATATATTCAGATTCTTTTCTAAGCACTCGGGGACTCTTAAATAACTGTTAAAATGCATACCAAGAAAAAAAAATCGTAGTACAAAATGGTACAAGTAAAAGGACATTTTAACTGTTCAACAAAAATCGTTTAATGTGCAAACTGACCCTCCTAAGACAAACTAGACACCTTTTAACACTTTTAAAGGCCTGGTGCCTAATATGCAAGTTCTTGCATACCAATCTACATTTTCACAATATGCACAGTGCAAGGAAGGCAGAACAAAATCAATTTTCTTGAGGTGCAAAAAGAATCAAGTAACTTAGCTGCTTTATGTTTCTCCTTGGTATGCTTCTGGACAAAGTGCCATAAACTTAAAATAGTGGAGGTATTGCGTTTCTTATTCAAGTTGCATACCCAGCTAAAAAGAAGTGTTTTCACATTTTCCTAAAAATCTATTTATCAGCTGAAATAAATACATTGATTCAGCTTGTGTTTGTGGTTCCAGGAGAAATCTATTACGTTACGTGTTACAGGTCCACAATAACAAAACCTAGCAGCATTCACAGCAGATACTTGTGCTAGTTCTAGATTTAAATCTACTTTATCACGGAGGTAAATATGAACTTAATCAAATGCTCCTGATTTCATCCTAATACCACAGTCTCTAATGGTGTTCAATTTCGGTGAAATCAGAATTTTTAAGTGGGAAGGATCCTAAGATAATAAGACAATCGCTTCATAATCAAGCAACAGAGCTTCGGAGAGGCAAAGGGTCTCTGCCAAGGTCAAGTTGGACAGTAGCAAAGCGAGATGGAATTCAACTCCAGACAGTCTCAACACCCTCTCTATTCAGCCACACTGTCTAGTTCAGAGGAAATTTTACACAGACATTTGTAGCTATATAGTAGAAAAATAACACGTGAAAATACTAATAGTGGTTATAATAAATGAGACTCTGGGATGTTTTTCCCTGTGTGTTTTTCTTTGATTTTTCACAGCTTTTGTCCTGATTACATAGTAAAAGCAAAAGAAATCATTCAGTACACGTCAGATGTTACGTATATTTAGAATCTTAAAGGCTCCCTCTTTTGTCCTGATTACATAGTAAAAGCAAAAGAAATCATTCAGTACATGTCAGATGTTACGTATATTTAGAATCTTAAAGGCTCCCTCTTTAGCACTTTGGCAAACCTGGAACAATGCTATGCATATATCAGGTGCTCAATCAACATCTGACTGAAAACTGAATGAACCAAGGACAAGGAAACAAGAATCTTCTCTGCTGTATTACCACTGACTGTGCAGAGCAAGGAGCTCCAGGTGTAACCCCCAATATGAGCTCTTCAACTAAAAAGACATGTAAGGTATTTATTTATAGCTTATTAGATACATAAATATCTAAGATTAAGTTGAAAAGTTACTTAAAGTTTTACTTATTGTTTGACATTGTATCTATTCAAAATGCCAATTTGTTCACATTCCTGAAGTTTAATTTTTCTTAATCTTTTGGGTTTCCTACCTATACCAAAAAGGAATGAAATAAATATCCTTTTAATTACTCATTCCTTCAATAGGATTCACTCAGCAATTTATTAAGCCAAGCCCGCTCAGAATACAAAACTAAAGAGCACAGCTCGGGCTCCATAGTGAGCTCAGGACCAGCCTGGGCTACAGAGTGAGACCCTGCCTCAAAAACAAACAACAACAGCAGCAGCAACAACAAAAACAACTAAAGAACACAGAGTAACAAGTCACAGTGTCACAGGTGAGGGCTAGAAGGCAGACATAAAAATAGTCCAGTACAAGACCATTACTGGTATGCAAGAGTTGTGGCAGCCCAGAAATTAGTGACTAAAATTTCCTTCAGAACAGGCTTTCTCAGTGCCTCCTAGTGATACACAGCATTTCCCTGATCAAT
Source organism: Ctenodactylus gundi (assembly GCA_004027205.1). Lineage (NCBI taxonomy): Eukaryota > Metazoa > Chordata > Mammalia > Rodentia > Ctenodactylidae > Ctenodactylus > Ctenodactylus gundi. Next base: position 67,517 of record PVKB01004710.1, read on the forward strand.
TAATGGAAGCTCCTTCCAAGGCCATCACATGACCTGAGCTCTCAGCACACCCAGAGGGAAACCAGCCAACAATTCCCCTAGCGCTTTGTTTAGAAGGGCGTCCACAAAACCTAAGTGACAGCCTATGTCAAAGCATCTAATGGTTCTTACAAATTTTAGGCTCTAGCCTCCTAACTCTGTTATTTCTGCTCTTTTCCATCCATTAGGCCTGGGAATCTCAGAGCTTCTTAAGAGGGCAATGGATCAATCCCTCAGCAATAACTCTCTCATCAGCTTTTCATTAGCAATAAAATAGCTTTGCTACCGTCTTCTGGGAAATAATTTACTACGGAGTCAGAGAGCTGCCATGGACTTGGGTGGATCATTGAAGGCACCTTTCCTCAAAAAGGACTACGCTGAAAACACAAACAAACGGGGTCCACCTACCATGTTCCGTGTCTGCAAAACAAACACTGCACACTATTGCTCTTTCAGAATTTTAGACTGAAAAAAAAATCTAGGTTTTAAGTCACATTTTCACTATATAAAATTTTCCTTTTCCTGAATTAACTTTCCATGTGAAATCGTTTCTTTTTTCATGTTAAGTCCCCCCTGAGAAAATTTTAAAAGAGCTGTGTTACTGTCATTGCAAGTAGTATGCAGGTAAACATTTAGCACTGGCTGTCAAGACAAGGGGAGGAGAACCAGTTGTGACACTTTCTGACTTTTGTGGTGTAAATACTCCCACATTGGCCAATTTCAAACTGCATGCATGACGTCACTGTGTGGCAAGATGCAAAAGATGGCATGATCCCAAACACACAGCGCATTAGAAAAATAGCAAGTTACACACAAAATAAACACAGGGAGAAAATAATAAAGATACAGGCAGAAACTAGTGAAACAAAACTGAAAAACAATAAATGCCAAACGAATTGAACAGAGCTATGGATGTAAATCAATAATACATGCAGAGATTCTCAGCATCTTTAGTTACTATAGAAATAAAAAATAAAATCACAATGGGATACCTGTATGCATCTATCAGGGAGGCTGAAACATGAAAGTGAAACTGGCAGTTCAGCACCGATGAGCATGGGAACAAAGTATTAGAGAACTCTCTTAGCTTCTGACATTGACCCCAAAGCATGGGCACTGTGGAAACTAGTGTGTCGGGCCTTCTTCTTGTTTTAATTAGGTATATAGTTAATTATGAGTTGGTCATTTCACTACCAGGTATTTATCAAAGCAGATATTCATATTTGCACATAAAGACTTATATCCAAATGATCATATTCATTTGCAATAGCTCAAAACTGGGAAGTTTCCAAATATCTATCAACTGGTGAGTGGATTGACACATTATAATAAAGTGGAATAATAACAGAATACCATTTAGCAATAAAAAGAATGAACTAATTATATCTGCAAACTATGGTTGAATTGGAAAAGCACTGTGGTAAATAAACGTAGACAAATATTAAATATTAAACTCAGGGCTCTGCTTAAAATTTGTAGAAGTGTCTTAAGTTATTTTCAATAGCAGTACCATGTGGATATTTACATTCTCTATACTTATCGGACATTCAAAAAAATTCTTGTTTTAACATACTCTTAAAATGATAAAGACTTACGTTAAATACATCATTTTAATTAAAAATTTTCAGAGGCATTTGTGAATTCTAGAAAAGCACTGATGATGTCAGGAAACTGGGTTACAAAGCAACCTGGTCACATATTCAGCTACAAAAACTCATTAAATCTTTTTACTCATTCTCTTCAACAGGAAAAACAACAACTTCATAAAATTTTGTGAGCATTAAGTGAAATGAAAAACATAAAAGCGAATTCTAAAAAAGATCATGAAGAGTAAAGCCCAGGGTGTGCTCATTATACAAGTATTCTCTCTCCAAGTCCCCAAGGAACTTAGGATGCTCAGGAAAAAAGAGAAACCACAATAGGAAAGATAGACCCCCACTAGAATACACTGGCTATTTCTACAATGGTCTCTAAGACACCTTCTCCCCTTCCTGCACCCACACCCACAATAGCATCCATCTCCACACTTCAGCTTTCATGCAACATTTTACACACATGGTAATACATGACAAAAAAAAACACAAAGGGGGGTAAACATAAACTAAGTCCTGTAGAGGATGCACGGTGTTGCAAAATTTAACAGGATAAAACAATGTAGCCCTGAGTCATTTACCAATTTTCTCAGAAAAATTACACTGATTACTACTCCCCTGAAGCAACACTTGATTCTTTCTTCTTCATTAATTTTACAATTAGCAAATAGGTATAACTGAGTTTTGTTAAGCAAGTGATGAAGAAAAGTTCACTTTTATAATTTAAACCTTTGGTTTTTCAAACTAAAGCCTGATTATATTCCTCAGTAGTTACGATGAATTCTGATTTCTTTTTAAAGTTAACTGACTCTAAGTGAACTTGTCCCTATACTATTAACACTGAAAAATTGGATCTTCTCTTTCTTCATTCCAGTCAATTCAAAATTACATAGGGCACAGACTACAGCAATCTTTATGTCCTATAAAATCGTAGTTCAGTTTCTTTAAAAGAAGTTCCAAAGTGTTACACTCAGAAAAATGGAATTTACATTTTTCTACAAATAAAAGTAACATAGAAAGAAGTATTAGAGAACATCTTTCAAATTTCTTAACCTTTTGAACAGCAGCCCAACGTGGAAAGGGTCACACTCAAGGTGGCGGAATGTTTCACAGTGGTTGCATCAAAACACAAGGAAGAGCTCCCAATACTCTTCCTTCTCCAAGCCATTAATCTTTATTTAATTGCAATATACCATGTATAGAAGATACATGTGAATACAAAAATACATGGCATGGAAAACACCAGTCAGTGTGCAGCGAAGCACTGAATCGACTTCAAGTTTGAACTAAGGGTGTCCTTCTGCTCGTGACTGAAGGTGTATTAACTTAGTGGGCCGTGCAATAGCTGTAGCCCCACAACTAATGGACTGCCAAGAGATGATTTAATAAAGAGGCCCAGCTGAACAATGGCACGTAACTAACTCTGACAATCTGAGGCTTTTTCCTGGCCAAACATTTTATATCTGTAAGTGACTTTCTCCTAAAAAAAAGAAAGAAAGAAAGAAAGAAAGAAAGAAAAGAAAAGAAAGTCTGAAAAGATACTCTCAGAAGGTTTCACTGTAATAACAGTAGTCCAAACACTCTTATATAAGCTCAGATGCTCCAAGATCTTAAGATATGATTTTAAAAAAATGGTTAAAGGTCTTGCCCCATCTCTCTACAGGTACCAGTTGTAAGATGGCTAGATATTTAGTTATTAACACATTCGGCAATAACAATGTGAGTTTCTTTTGGCTGAAGTATAATAAAGAAACAGAGGAACTTCTTAAATGTTGCCTGTACATTTTACTCTAAAATGTGAGAAACAGAAATGGGGCAAAGTAAAGCAAAAACTCACTCAAATTTCTATAAAATACCCCGTGGACCCCATATCTTCACAACATGGACTGGAAGACTAACGGTAGTATGGAGGGAAAACTACCAACAGGGCAAAGGTTTTTAACAACAATAATGCACATGATTGAAAGGTTGGGGGGAAAGTAAGTAATGACACATACTTCCTAATTCTGCTGAGATGTGGTGAGCCTTGGTGTTGCAAAAATGTACACATATTCCCCTTTGCCCAGTAATTTCACTTATAAAAACTTTATCAATGAGAATACCACAAATCCAAGTTTAAGCTAAAAGGATCTTCATTATATATTATTTGTAATAGCAAAAAAAAGTTAGAACCTTAAACTGTTCACTGCACATCCATACATGAGAATTATAGACAGTCTATAAGAGGAAGTTTGTAGAACAATATGGAAAAATATTCACGATATATTAAGTAAAACAAAGAGTGACAGAGAATGTGTGTGTAATCTTACTAAAAAAATGGGAAAATAAAATGTTTGAGAAAACGTACATAAAAATATTAATAAAAGTTATTTGGCCAGTGGAATCCTGACATCTGTTTTGCTTATACCTGTAGTTCCTAGATTATCTACCAGAAGTATATCATGCTTTTGTAATTTAAAAAAGTTTACCATACAAGAACATAAAATCTCCTAATTAAGTACAATATTCAATATTGCATTTGGAACACAGTATTGTATTTAATTAGGATTATCATATTTAGCTAGGATTTGTCACAATGCAGTGTGCTTTTTAGGACAGGGAACTAATGGTTTAGCCTTTGTCATGGGTCAGAAACTATCCCAAAAGGAAAAAACGTTATTTTATTGCGTTGGGAATAAAAGTAACTACATTATCAGGAAAAGAATCCACCTCTTCATTATCAAAATAGTTACTTCTGAGAAAAATAAATCACAAGTAACTGATGACATTTATGTGGAATGATTTTAAGATTTCAAGCAAAAATGAACGAGAATTTAAATAGTTAAAGACACCGTATCTTAGGACAAATATTTTTGATTTATTTGAAAGAGTTTATTTCTATTTATTCTTAAAATGCATTCCCTTATGAACTACTTGCAATAGCAAAGATAAAAGTCAAAGAACTCTGCTCCAAACGTAAAGCTCAGATTTGTGATTCTTCTTTAACGATGCTCAATTTCTTAGGAAACAAAGGCAGTCCTTCTCAACTGAATTCACAAACTAGTCCTGCAGAGAAACACTTTAAGATTTTGAAATTTGTTTTATAAAAAAGAATCTGTTTAAACAGAGTCCAACAAAGTATCAAGCAGCCAGTTGGAAGAGTGGCACAAGGCCCTGAGCTCAACTACCCAACACCACATAAGCAGGGCATAGTGGTGCATGCCTGGGCTAGAGAGTAAGACCCTGTCTCAAAAAAAAAAAAAAAAAAAAAAAAGAAGTATCAAGCAGCAGATGTGAGTGACCTATTCACTCTCCTTTCTTCTCTTACTCCCTCTCCCCAGTTTCCATATCATATTCATAACACAGCTGATTTAAAACAGATGGATGGAGCTAGTTAATATCTTCCATTTTTAAACACAGAGAAAAACAAAAACATGACCTAAAAGTAAAAATGGTATTTTTGCTTTTAAAAATGTGTTTACAGCATCTTAAAACTGATTTTTGACTTAAAATGTATCCCTAGAAAAACTTATAAATAAAACAAAGCTTACAGGCATAATGGCATTCTGGTAGTCTTCTGAAAAAGTCTGCTTCTTAATCCAACATCAAATAATCAATTTGAACACTTTGTTCACCCAATCACTGAAAAGCAGGGCTGCTAAATACCTTTTAAAAACTTAAATCTCAGGTTTTAGTAGTTTTTAACTATTACCTCAGAAAAAAACATTTGCTTTCTTCAAGGCGTCTTTCCTTCAGTGAATACAGTGCAGTGTTCAGGGAAAAGCATAGTTTAAATACAGAGTGCCTAATCATAAAGTTTCTATTAATTCTAATTCTTCATAAAATACTCCCTCGGTGAGCAGACTATAGATGACACAATGGGATGAAAAACCCTCTTGCCACTCCCACCCACCCTTCTCTGTAATTCTTGCGGATCTCTGCTTAACTGGAGTCTATCAGACACCAAGACAACAAGCATGGACTCCAAGACCCTTCGAGAACATGAATGAGGAGGTTCCTCCTGTTTAACCAGGGTTAGCTTAAACTCAAGATCCACGCTGAATGTGGTGTGAGATTTTTCTAAAACGTCCTTTAAGCTGCTCCTTCCTCTTCTCTTCTGTACTTCCATCTTTCTAAAGCTGAAAGAGGTTTACATTTTTTTTTAGAAAAACTGTGGATGCTTTTCAAAATGTATTCCCTTAACTATTCCTTACATCTACTTTCTAATCCCCAACTCACTTAATTAAATTCAGTGTGAATTTAAATTGTAATTAACATCTTTTGAGGGATTACATGTTCTAATCACAATTATGCAGTGCATATTTGAAACACATACATTTTGTTATATTATCTGAAATGCAAATTGGAGTCTAAAAAAGATGTTTAATAAAAATGTATAGTACTGAAGACTTTATTACGGGACCTAAGGGACTAGAAATGAGATTTAAAAGAGTAAAAGCACTAGTACATGAGTAAAAACAAATCGCTTCACCTCCAACACCCCTGGAAGTGGCCCCACTTGGCTCCCATTTAATCTAGCTTCACCACAGTTTTAAAATAACCTCGAAGAGGTTTAACAAGCCAAACTGACTTCATTTCTCTCTCCCTAGGTCAGTACTTCAGAGTTTTAAATGGAGATGATGCATACAATTCTACAGAAGGGCCAAAGACAAAAGCCTTTTCTCTGGTCCAGAACTTTATAAAGCAATGATTAAGCTTTTTATTGAATTTTTTCTTTCAAATGGCATTTCACAGGCAGGAGGAAAAAGTTGGCATTCACTGACTTCTTTCCATAGTCTAGATAATAATTTACTTTAATTCTCAAAATAATTTTATGATGCAAGCATTATTCCATTTTATAGATATGAGGTAAATGGTGGAAAGAATAGAATAAAAATAAATTAATCAGTGGTGAAGCCAAGATTTGACTCCTAAACTCACACATTGTCTGGTAAGAGGACAGTATTATTTGTGAAAAGATAATACAGTAGGAGAAAAACTTAGAACTAAGCATCTGCTGTCTATTCAATTAGTATCCTCTCAAGTAGCCTGCTGAGATCTGGGTAGACCCAGAAGATGCCTTCATTTCTGATAATAAGCTTAGACAGAAAACTTCGGCAAGCTTCCTTCTTGAGGTTCTCAAGGCACTTACTACAAAAGCCTAGAGCCTGCTGAAAGTCAGGCTTACCCAGAGGTATTCCCAAGCATGGTCAGCTTGTATCATCAAGATCAATCCATAGATTCATCTCTTCTTAATTTCTTCTTGTTCAGCTCTCCTATCTCCAGGTCTATCCTTGCACATTGTTAGCTACAGAGCTAGGCCTACCATTAAGGAAATTAAGGCAAATGCAGGGAACCATTGGGTTCCTGTTAACTCATCTATTTCCACACAACTTGTGCTGCGACAATGCACTAGCAAAACAAAGACTGGTTAGCAGCTTTTACTTTTTTCTTCGAGATGTCAACATAAGACAGCATCAAGTTACCAAGCTTCATTCCTGTCAACTCTGAAAAGTAGGTAAAAAACAACAAACAAACAAATCGTTCTTTGCTCCTTAGCATGGTTTTGCTGTTGCTTCCCCCTTGTCTATGATCGGGGCTCTTTGATCTACGTGATGTGAATTTTGCCTAATGTGATACAAGACCCCGGAAAAGGAGCAACAATGGACATGTTATGGATGTCCACACATGAGATGTTCCACACATCTTATGTGTTTGGAAACTTGATCTCCAGTGCAGCAACATGGAAAGAATGGACTTTTGGGAGGTTATTTGAGTCATGATGACTCTCCTCATAAATGGGTCAATCCATTTATGGATTATTGCAAGAGCAGCTTTGTTATAAATGCAGCTCACTTGGACAAGCTGGCTCTGTGTCATCATCACACAGTGGTGCTCTGTGCCATGTGGTGGCACAAGAGGAAGGCCCTCACCAGGAGCAGAGTGGGCACAAGCATCACGTTCTTGGAATCTCCAGCCTCCAGAACCATGAGCTAAACAAAATTAAGTCTCATATAAATTATCTATTCTGTGGTATTCAGTTATAGCAACAGAAATTACACTAACAGAGGATACAACCCAAATCCTAGAAGGAGGTAACAGAAGAGATAACAGATGTTCCAGTATAAAGTTGGCCACTTGAAACAGCCAGGCAAACAACAGAGAGCCTGGATTCAGCTGACATAAGTCTGAATAGAGAATCTCTGATAAATTTAACCAAACTATCACATTAAGCTCCTGTTTCCTTGTCTCAGTAACAGACATCACACTAGTATCTGTTTATAACAATTATGTGAAAATTAAGTGAGATAATTCATATAGAGTATCAGCAAAATAGCACTTAACAAATACTAGCTGCTATTAACTAAGTTATTATCACTATTACTGCATTACTAAATGATAAGAACCACTCATCAATGACTTGATAAGTTAGAAATCCAGAACTAGAGTTATGAAATTTCTGATAAATGTAGAAACATCGACACAAATGAATTTCAAAGCGGAAAGGTGGACAGCTGGGGATGGGAAAAGCCTCCAAACATCGGGAGTTTATGTTCTATGATACAATTCACTATTATTTTTAAATCATAATCATTCAACAACTTTTTTTCTCTGTCACGGGGGGAAGATAAACTTGCATGAAGGAGAGGATTCTCACAGGTGCCAGTAGGTTACCGGTTTGGAATGAAAGCAATTTAGCGCGTTTCGAAGGTTTCCTGAGAAGCAAAGTAGAAGCAATGGGGCGCTCCCAGCCAGCGCTGCAGAGGCCGGAGATCTCCAGGCCGGTAGAAACGAATGGCTGCGATAAGATCTTCGCTTCTTTCCCATGAAGTGCATCTCCCGAAGGAGTCAGCATTTCTCCAACTCTGGCTTTCTTGTACCTCTGAAAACATGCCAGTTTGGGAAAGCCGTAAGTCAGGAGAGGCACGAGGCGTCGCTGGTGCGGCAGCCAGGTTGCCAACTTAACTCAACACTTTCCCAAAGGTGCCAAGGGCACAGAGAGAAGGTTTTTTGAGAGCAAAATCAGCGAGAAGTAACAGAAACGTAGGGTCCCTGGGGTCTCTGAACTGCACTCCTACTGAATCTTAACACCATCGTGGAAACTGACCCAAATATCTAGTCCACAGACTTCTGATAAATTATCACTGTGTATAAGAAATTATTTTTGAGAATTATTTTTTAATATTAGATGTGATCCTTGTCCTTAAGAACATTCCAACTCATAAGGGAGTAGACGAAATGTGGTCTAAATATTTGGTGAATATTAAATTTTTTAAAAAAATTATAGTGAAAGACACGCTGCCATTGGTTATCCTCAAAATACTCTCCCTTGCTTTAAACACAACTGTCTCATCATTGTTTCCACTTCTTAAGCCATTCGGAAAGCTCTGTTTTGTAAATGTGTTTAGTTGCACTGTCGTGGATGCCTCGATGTACTGCATGGATTCAAAATATCCACCTGCCGTGGCCTTTCGCACTTCAGGGAAGCAGTGGACATCACTCAGTAGCAGACTCAGTGAAGGAGGGCGATGAAGTCACTGCAACATTTTCATGAGGCTGCCTTTTCACTGGGTGGCAGCATGCACTGATTTTTTTTTTAAACTTAACCTAATAATAGAAACTCTGAACTAAAAAAAAAAAAAAAAAAAGAGTCAAAACTCTTGAAGATACCGGCATGGGCAAAGACTTTCTCAGTAGGACACCTGATGCAAAGGGATCTATCCCCAGGATCAACAAATGGGATTATATAAAATTAAAGAGCTTCTGCACAGCAAACAATTAACAGAGTGAAGAGAGAACCAAACAGAATGAAAAAAAAAAAAATGTTCTGCAGTCTACATCTCAGATAGGAGGAGGCTAACACCTAGAATATACAATAAACTGATAAAAGATAGACACATCAAAATCAAAGACCCAATTAAAAATAGGCAATTAAAATGAACAGACAGTTCTTACACGAAGAAGTTCTAGTGGCCAGAAAATACATGAAAAAATGTTCAACATCCTAGGCCATGAGAAAAGTATACATTTAAACAACACTGAGATCCCAGTGAGAACACACACCCATGTTTACAGCAGCACAACTAATAATAGCTAAATTGTGGAAAATGCTAAAATATCTATCCATAAACCAACAGATTAAAAATGTTATATATATATACACACACACACACACAAAGGAATACCACTCTGCCATAACGACTGAAAGATAAGAATCACTTGTAGGTGAATAGATACAGCTTGAGATCATTAAGCTTAGGGAAGTGACCCAGACTCAGAAGATTAAATATCCTATGGCTTCTCTAATACAAGAAACCCACAGTATAAATAAGTAACAGACTCAAATAAGTGAGATGTTGGGAGTTAACGGAGAGAGGGAGGGGGAGAGAAAGGGTGGGGGAGAGAATGGGAAGTTGCTGCAACATCTGTGTGCACAAATTCTCAAGTTTCATGTGACCACTGTATAGCCCATGTACATACTAATTAAAAAATGGAGAAAGAATGAAGACACAGAAGAGCACTTCCAGAACCGCTTCAGAATAGGCAGGAAAAATGGGGTGTGAGGAGACTATTTTGAGGGCGATGGGAGGCCACTGGGTTTTTTACTGTAATAAATATGTCTAATTTAAACATTCCCTGTATATTTTGACCATTCTTCTCAGCATATGCCAAATCCAAAGCTACTTTAAGAAAAATATCAGAACTCCTAAAAATCAGACATCCTCTACAACAGAGTTTATTATTTGCTAGTCATGGGCTTCTTCCCAGGTACAAGGGTTATGTATGTTTGGGGCAGGCATGTAACTGCAACCTGGCAACAGGAAACTTTTGGAGCCTGTACTATTGGCTGGTGGGAGAACAAGGGCATAAAAAACACATAATCCCTTAACTACTTCCTTATCTATCTCATGGAACTATTGCTTCCTTTAATGTCTTTACACATACAAGGATAGTTAGAAATTTATTCAAATACAGACATGCCCTAATAGTAACTACAGAAGCTATCAAGAACACTGGCCCAACTAGAATTCTTTTTCTATTCAATTATCTTTTTGCATTCAAACTATAACTTACTATAAAATATTTAGGAATATGTCCTAGATTTTTTTAATGAAGTATCTTTAAATCTTTCAAGTTAAATTGTGTCTATCTGAATATTTTTCTGTATCACTCCTAGTTGATGAGGCTTGTTGGGTAATAAAGTAGAAAAACTTTACAAATTGAAAGTATATAGCCATACTTATTTAAATAACAGTATTGTCACTGAACATGATGCGATGATTTTTATTCACTAGCCTCCCATTTAAAATTTGTATTAGACCCATTTTACAGCGAAGATAAAAGAGAAGCAATCTATCTAAAATCAGATAGTTAATTAGTAGGGCTAGAATTGAAGCAGGCTTACATATACCAAAACCCACACTCTTCACTAATGTTAAGGTGGCAACATTAAAAATATCAACAAAACACAGAATGTTGGAATCACCCCTTTTACCATATATACACCCTCCAAAAATCCCCCTGGCCCATCCAACAATTTCCTTGCCTCTGTCTACCCTCTCCCCATAAGTTCATGCAGTATCCTGTATCTATATCCAATAAAAGACAAATACATAGGCCAAAACAAACCCCTCCTTCTTTAAAAAAGGGGGGGGGGGGAGAGAGTTGGGGGTGTCTTAACACAAATATAAATTCTTCCAATCATTAAAAAAAGATAACTTTCCTATAAAGTACAGAGAAATAACCATGCAATGAGTATTACAGAGTAAGAACTGCAAGGCTGTCGATACTATATACCTGGGTACAGACGAGTAAGAACATCTTAGTTTAAATCAACTGATATGTCTATTTTGAAAACCATATCCAGGTAGTATACACATACTACCAGTGTCAGGAAGGAAACCAAGCCCAAACATTAATTAAGAAACGAGTGGTTTTACAGTAAGAAAAACTTTCTAATAAACTTTCTCTCTAAACTCAGAACAAAATCTTCCTACAGATTTCCTTCCCTCATTTACATATCTGTGCAGGCCTATTCTCTTTTCCTTTTTTTTCTCTCAAGCCCCTTTGCCCTTTCAATCATGAAGCATATTACTCCACTGTCAGTGCAAAGCAGTTCCTAACAACAGGGAACCCAGCTGGGATAGGAAGAGGGCAGCGGGCTCATGCATTAACATAATAATCCAACTGTGTTCCCATAGGCCCTTAGGGCAGACAGCATATTAGGTAGGCCTCCTGCGCAGCCCCTGGTGGAAGCTGCCTTATCACCTGCCCATCAACCTGTGGCAGCTAGAGCTGGCTCAATAGCACCAGCTCCTGCCAAGCAGTGGTGCCCAATTACCTTACTACAAAAGACAGAAATCCATTTTTCTATGTCTGTTTAATGTACTCAATGCATTTCCTTATTTATGATTCAAATCTACATTTTTGCATTGTTTCCAAGAGATTGACTTACTGTCTTTTAACTTTTTTTAAGTCAAGTTGTCTAAAGGTTATTCTCCTGCGGTAGGCAGGAATGAGGCTGAAATGTAAATTTCAAATATAAAAGCCTGCCTCCGTAAAAAGCAAAATGCTTGGTCACCAGTTGTCTAAAGATACTTCCACCAATGCAAAGGACAGGAAGTGAACAGAGGCCTGAATGGGAGCCATCACTATTTCCTCAAGAGGACAAAATTGAGGGGAATCCTACATCACCGTTTTTTTCAGTGGATTAGACTCTAATCCAAGCATATCCTATAAAGCATGAGCCTTTGTGCACACCGATCCCAGCTTGGAAAGTGCGAGGCCAGACCACCACAATTAACCCTAGGAGAAGAGAACCACAGAAGACAGGACCAAATTATATTTGAAGACTCTTAAAAAAGAAAAAGAGTTGACCTACTGGCATGTCTGTTACTGTCTCAGGTATGAGATGTATGTTTACCTTAATGTTGCTCAGACCCTAGAATCTTTGATTTTGTTAAGTGAGATTTTTCTTCCCCAGCTATACTATGTAGGGAAAAGGTAAGAGCTGTATTCTGACAGAACATACCCCTTGGCTTACTCCATGTTACATGTTACAAAGAAAATCCCGAACATATCCGTATGGATGTTTAAAACACAGTAGTCTCATCCCTTAAAGTTTACTCCTTAATAGGTTGCAAAGAAGGTGCATAATCTGACATTTAATATAATATAGGTGTGAAAAGTGCTTTTATACTATTCTAAAAAACATTGTAAAAGAGCATCATGCAATCAATTTGGTTAGGAAAACATTTCCTACTGACCAAGTATTTCTAAATAAAAATGAGTTTCTAGGAATATCACATTTTGTTTTCATAGGTATTTTAATAAAAAAATGAATCTTCCAGTCAAGCAAAAGTGCATTTATCTAATATTTCTATGAATTTTAAATGTTAAGGAACTAACACTATTATTTAAACCAACCAACATGGTATATTTTATGCACATTCCAATAATTAAGTAAAAAAATTAAGTATCAAGGGGCATGTCTACACGTGGCACCAAAATTCATCGCATTTCACTCTGTTAACTAGCACGGCCAGTTCTTCACGTTATGTGAACAAATGTTGCTGGCAATTCAGTAGCTTGTCAGCTATGTGGATGACTTCTGTACATACCAGACAGGATTTTACATAAGGTAAGTACTGTCAACATAAAAAAAAAAAAGTTTGCTCTTTACCAAACACCTGGGGAAAATTTAAATAAAACAGAAAAAAATCCGAAAGATTTTCTTTGCTTTATGAGTAAATCTTGAGCTATTTAATAGTCTCCAAACAATATACTATAATATTTTATACATTGACGAAAGTATAAATACAATATACTAACTCTATCATAAATATTAATGCTTCCACATGTCATACAACAAAATTATACACGTCCCCTTCTTGATCTTTTGGGGACCGCAGGAGCTCTTTATTCTTTATAAATTCTAAATTTTAACAAAATATAATGGATCTTCCAAGTCATTAAATATTGAAGCTTGATTTTTGTTTAAAAATAATAAACAATAGCCGTGTAGTAGTAACAAAGTAAACAAGAGCATGGACTTGAATTCCTTAAAGGAATATGCTTCCACCCTAAGATAAACAAAAGAAAAACACATACATAAAACTGAAATCCAGCGATTCCCATCTTAAGTACTTGATTTTAACTTAGACAGTATCATATGCAGCTATAATCATGTGACATGAGGATCGCAGACAGGGCAGTAAGAACAGAACTGTGTATCATCTCTAGCGTTAGGAAACTTTGGATAAGCTTAGAGCTTAAGAAGAAATACACAAAACTGAACATAAATGAAACATTTGAAGGGGAGTAAGTATAAAAGAAACTCTGGTGAAAGAAGCCATATTAATGTTTAATGTAAGGTACTAGACGTAAAATCTGCGCTCAGCCTTCCGGCAGCTTCTTTAGGCTGTACAATCCTGTTACTTGAAATAAGCACATGTTCCTACTCTACCAGAGTACTCCCTTCTCTTTAGAGAACTACCTAGAAGATCTCTCCTTTCTCCAATGGGAACCATTTGATGCTTAAGGACTTTATCTACCCAGCATAATGTGACGTAGATACAGCTTCAGAGCTGGTTTGCAGCTAGTCTACTCTGACATTTCTGCCAAGGATAAAATTAAGTATGAAATATCCAAATTACATGTTGAAATAGATGCCATTTTACTTTGGTGCTCTCTGAATAGCCCTTCAGCTGTTGAGGCACATATTTTTTCCCCAGGCAAAATCCCCAGGCTACAATAACCAAGCTTCATGTCCTCAGGAAACCCAGCCTCCAAACACTTTTCTTAGGTATCTGATTACCCATAAGCTATAGTTTTAATTCCTATTTAATCATGTAAGTCTTACATAAAAAATAAGTACAATGGTCCACTAGACCATTTCCTTCAACTGCTCACACTGGGAGCAAGTAATGACAGTGGTTAATTTTCCACTACTTCTTTTTTAATGTTCATCTTTATTTTAGCAATAGGGTTAAAAGTCACAAAGATTAAAGAAATGATCATTTTTGTGCCCCAAGAGAGAATTCCGCTCCCAGGACTGACCTCTCAAGCAGCACATTAAGCAGTGGAGAAAGGACCCGCCTAGCTGGCAGGAGGCAATCCTACCATTTGCCCATCTCAGCCTCTCGGGCAACCTATGAGAAGACCATGATCCTGCACAGGAACAGATGCTCCAAAGCTATTATTACCTTCAACCTCTGGTGGGGGCCAACATGACTAAGTTAAAACTAGAGTAATTTATCAAATAAGTGAAAAACATAAATCAATGAATAGCTCAAAGAGGCTTCTGGACCACCACAGACTAACGGAAAAATTTAAGATTGTATGCTCAATCTTAGGCTTTTAAGATTGAGAGAAATTAAAATGCATATTAATATATCACATTCACATTATAACAAAGCCAACTTGATTTATTGTAAGCATTGTTGTAAGCATTCTATTTATCACACAATTCTATCACAAAAGTTTATAGACTACCTCAATGCACACTCAAGTACTAAATCATTATGCATTAAGTTATTCAAAGTGTTTTAGAAAGAGATCTTGTCTGTTCAATTTTGCTCTTATTTCAGATCAGAACCCTTTCAAGAAAGCTACTAGAGACAGTATAAATTGAATTGAGAACTAAAAGAGGAAGAAAAAGAGAAATAAAATAGGGGTAGAGGAAGAGGCATGAAAATGGAAATCTATGCATGAGAAAGGTGAAGTGAGAAAAAAAAGCAGGAACTAGAAACCATACAATTCCAGGTAAGTGGGAGGCCGAGGTAGGAAGATAACAAGTTCAAAGCCAACCTGGACAATTTAGGAAGACTGTCTCAAAACAAAATACTATATTAATAATGACAGATGTTAAAGAATGGTATGGAGCATTTTAGAAAAGAGTTGGGGTGAGGATACAGCTTAGTGATACAGCGCTTCCTAGCATGCATGAGGCCCAGCATTCCATCCCCAGTTATGGAAGACAAAAACCAAAAAACCTAAGAAAACCAGCACTCTTCACCTCCTTAAATTTGATAGTGTCTATTTTTAAAGTATAATTAGGCACTTCACTGTCCTTGTCAGGTGCAGTAATGGTCCATGTGGAAAAAGGGGGTTGGAAGGGCAGGAAGAGAATGAGTATCAGAGAGAAGCAACGGCCAATAAAGGAACTCAGTACAAATACATTAGGAAGTAAGTGTGATGCTATTGGCAGCCTCTGGAAAACAGAAAGAAGAGATACTTTCTGGTTTTCTCACTAGCAAATGCCTGCTTAAAGCGCGCGCACATGTGTGCGTGTGCGCGTGCGTGTGTGTGTGCGTGCGTGTGTGTGTGTGTGTGTGTGTGTGTGTGTGTGTGTGTGTGTGTGTGTTGTGTCCTGGCAACAGTGGGAGCACGTATGGAGTTCCCAGAAGAAAAGCAACAACAACAACAAAAAAAAGCTCCTCAGCTACCTTAGTACTACAACTTGACTCTGAAGTCTCTCAAGGCAAATCTGGCCATAAACAATTCTAAGGAATCAACAACCCTGCAGTACAGGAAGATGTGTTCTTACTCTAAAGATTACTTGCTTGAAATAATTCACTAACTAGGGCTCAGAAATATTGCTAGCCAGATCCAATTCAATCCTATTGAAAACCAGGACCACAGTCTGCCAGGCTGGCTTAGTGAGAGCAAACACTGTGGTCAGAACGGAGGTAGCCAGTAATGGCAATGCACACTTCCTCTTTCCTCAACTAACAATGAATTCTGCTCTGGAAAAAGATACAGTCGCCTTTCCGGTTCTTTGTCCAAGAAGCTGACGTTTATTCTTGCTTCAATATTTAAAACCAAAAACAAGCATATATCAATTAAACTGTTCTTAGGAGCTTCATTTACATCAAGGAATTAAAAGAACCTTTGACCACTACACAAAGAATAGAAAATTTCTGCACTAAATTGCTGAAACATATCTCCAATTAGATTTAAAGACACTTTTATAGCTTTTATGTCATGCTTATATTACTGGATGCTAAAGAATGTATCGTTGCACTTAAAAGCTAGCTAATCCTAATTGTGCTCCTGAAAACAATGGTTTATGGTTATATCTCAAGGATAGCAGGAATGAAGCTTTTATACGCTTTTGTTATTACATGCTAGTGTTAAACAGAAACAAAAACAATTATTACTAGTGAGGTCAACCAAAATCTTTTGTTCTGTCTTCTGATATTCTCATCAAGGAACTAAGACATCAAAGGTTATAGTTAGATTTTTATCTCTTGGAATAAATTCAAGCAGAAGCGTTTTGGAGGCTCTAGAATAACCTAAAACAGCAAATTACACATATCTTCCAAATCTGTATATTTCTAAACAATATAAAATTGTTCTTATAAAGTTAACAGGTGAAGAAGAATAAATTGTCTAATTAGCATTTAATTAGTAATACCAACATGAAGAAAAAGGTTCTATTAATAAGCTACAGATTTCTTACCACTGGGATTTATTCTAAATTTATTTTAAGATCAGGATATCATGATCTAAAAACTGCCACTATAAAACAGTTAAAGTTGAAACCAACAGTTCTTAAAAAGGATTAGCTATTTGAGAATTTATCTTTGCACACATAAACCAGGTTACTTTTATTTATTGATTTATAATTTTAATTCAGAACTATAATGTCCACTATTTTCATGGCAAATCACAACATACTGGGTAGCATATAAATTTTAAATAACACCTTAGAGATTGCAATCAAGCACATGACTTTCTTCTCATTTCTCTTTTTTGGACCCATGTACCTCTCAAAACTGTAAAAAGAAAAAATATGTATATATGTATCAAAACAGAAATATACTCACTAAAATTTAAGGTTACATCAACAAAAGGGTTAATTAGGGAAACAAATTTTCTCAGACTGCTAATAATGGGAATGACACATACTATGTGCCCATAAGTAATTCTCAGGTATCTTTGATCTTCAGCCCCACGTGGCTTCTGTTGCCTACTGTAGTCCGGCCTCTGGGACTCTCTCTGAACCAGACATCTGGCTACTTTGTTGTTTTAGACTAATCTCCTCCCGGGAGAGCTCAAGAAATGACACCAGGCAAGGAGGGTCCTGGCAAGGGAAAAAACATTACAGTATTCGCTGATTTCTTTCTGAATGGATGAGAGAACCAAAATTATCTTCAAATTTCTATAGGGGACTTCAGGCTCCTCTGTTCTGTGATTTCACTGTGGCATAATTTAAAGAGGATGTTTCTAGTAGATCTTTAAGGCACATCAATCATCTTTAAGAATACACTGAATGCTAATTATAGGACATTACAATGTAGAGGAGAAAGTTGTAGGGAAAAATACAAATCAGATTAATTCTTTACCCATCTGTTAGGGTTGGATGATGCCTGATAAAACAAAGATTTTAATTGTCAGCTAAAGGGTTACACAAAAATTGTGGGACAATGTCTAAGATTTGCAAATAAAGTTGCATGCCTCCCATTGTGCCAACTCTAGATCCTGTTCCTTCTTTTCAACTGAGATTTTTCTTTTTAAGACGCTCAGCTATCAGCTACCAATCTGCCAGAAAGGCTTCATAAAGTGAGTCTGTAAAGTGTCTGAGGAGAAGAAGGAGGAACAATAAGTGATATAAGCTTATACACACATCCACACACACACACATCCACACACACACACACACACACACACACACACACACACACACACACTCACTCACAAAAGGAAAAAGTGATTTTTGTAGGCACAGAATCATAGTATTTTTCCCAAGAAAATCATCATCAATATCTTAACATCTTTTTTAGGAATCACTGTGAATCTCCTATATAGTCTGAGAAATTTTAAAAAAAATTCATTATATACCAACCTATTGGTATACAAATAGCATATACACCAAGTGGGACAGTTGCTTAACTTGAAAATGTTGATACTTTATGCTAAAAATCACATTTTCACTATTTCTAACACATGATTATAAATTTAAATAATACACTGAAAATAAATGTTACACTGTAGTATGATATTTATTTTCTTTTAGTGGGAGATGGAACTCACTAGGTTGTTAAAATATCCAAATGCTTATCTTAGCTCTCTTGTTAAAAAAGAAATTCCTCATTTTACATTTAAACTACATAATAATAACATGTAACAATATAATTTCACTTTGTACTATATTTCATGGGTTAACAACTCCACTACTCTTTTTTTTATCATAAAACTACATACTCTAACATCCATTATAATTCCCCAAAGTGATGATTTTCAGTAGATGAACATATGAAAGACAATCTCATATCACAGTTCAATTGTGACTAAATAATTACCAAATAAAAACAACAGAACTGTTCAGTGAAAGACGCCAGTCACAAAAGGACAAATGTTGTGTAATTTCATTTGTGGAAGGTTTTCAGAGCAGCCAGTTTCACAGACAGAACATTGCATGGTAGCTGCCGGAGACAAGCGGAAGGAGAAAGGAGGAGTTAATGTCCAATGGGTGAAGAGTTCCAGCTGGGGAAGACGGAAGCTGAAGGCTGCAGAACAATGTGACTGTGTTAGCACACTTCAAGTGGTCAAGATGGAAACTTTTATGCTTATTTTACCCCTGTTCAAAAAATTGTTAGAAACATTCAACAGCAATAAAAACTCTCAGATCTTTTCATTTTTATTGTCTCTCTATGACCAAAGATGCACAAAGTTTATAGGAATTACTGACAGTCCCATGTTCATTCATTATTTTTATTACCAACATTCAAGAAATAATCAAACAAAGAACAAAACGAGTCCCAGAAAACATTCTCAAAAGGGATTCTGGGAGAGAATATTCCCCAAAATTCCCCTAGGTGTCTGGAGTTTTGTGCAAAGTATAAGATCACTGCAGCTATGTAACAAAACTCTCAGTGTTAATCTGCATCTCTAGAGGAATTCAAATAGCTAGAAATTCAAAGCAATGAGTGAAATTTTTAAATACTGTACATTATTAAGTTATAATAGAGCTGGGCGGAGCTGGAGGGACAGCTCAGTGGTCAGCTACGCAAGTGCTAAGTACCCAACTTCAATTCCCCAGCAACACATAAAGCTGGTGGTGGTGCACACCTGTAATCCCAGCACTGGGGAGACTGAGGCAAGTGGATTGTCCTGAGTCCAAGGCCAGTCTGGACAGTGAGTTCAGGACCAGCCTATGCTACAGAGTGAGACCCTGTCTCAAATAATACTAATACTAATAATAATAGAGTTGGGTATAATGGAACATATCTGCAATTCCAGCACTTTGGGAGGCAGGGGCAGGAAGATTAAGAGGTCCCTGCAGCACCAGCAGTTTAGCAACCTGGCAATATCGTATCTCAAAATAGTTAAGTAAAATGAATGGGGGGTAGAGATGTAGCTCAGTATGATGGCCTTAGATTCAATTTCCAGTATCAAAAAAATATAATAGACCAAAAAAGTAATTCACCAATTAAAATGTCTGCCAGATATCATATTAAGTGTGCTTTAATATATCCTATTATTTGAAAATGACACCTTACATAGTCCATGTAAATTGTGTTTAAATTTTAGCTGCACACACACATTCCCCAAACAGTAGGTTATACAAGAAATGTGTATTTTGTTTTCATATAAAGGCAGACAATCCTGGGCTGCCGCGCAGCTCCATAACCAAGAGGCCCCAACATGCAATTCTTGCTACTCCCCATAACTGGTAAGTTGGGTTATGGACCAGGCAGACTCCTGGAGCAGTAGTCACAGAGTCAACATTCTGGCAAGAAGAAAGAAAAAGGAAAAATGTACGTCACTCCACACTCTCTTTCAAGGAGACCTCCTGGATACAGCACACAACACAGACACGCCAGCTGGTGACAGTGTGCCCAGCTGAAAGTTGGCATTCTGATTTAAAGATGAAAGGTGAATGAATACGACAAAGCAACCAGAGGTGTCCAACGTATACATTAAGTAGGTTGTTCAACTGCATACAATTACTATTATGGGATAATAGCTTTAAAAATTTATTATGCTTATTGGTATCAGATTAGCACAATTCAGATGAAAGACTGAAAGTTATCAATAAATCACCATGGTGAAAATAATGCAAAATTGAGTCAATTTGAAAAAAAATTTGTGCAATTAAAGAGACAGACACAAGGGGCCTATTCCCTTTCTCTTTAAGGATGAGTTGAGCATTTGACAAATAAATTAATCAGATAGACCCTTCAACGAATTAACATTCTGTATTAGTTTAAATGAGGTTACATGTCAGGAGCAGAATATAATCTTAGGTGTAAACAAAGTCACTGATTTGCTAAAATTCCACCCCCATCCTTTGCCTCCACTGCAATATGTACATGTTGTGTGCTTGTATGTATAAGGAAAGAAGCAGAAAAGTAAAAACTAGGAAAAAGAAGCAAAAAAAAATCAAATTAGGAGAGTCAAACCCATTTCCTAGAGGGTCTATCCCTGATATCAAGAGGAAAATTACAGGTACAGCATTATCCAGGAGATAAGTCAAAGCAGATCCTTTCATTTGTCCCTGACTAAAGGTTTTGAGTCACTAGACAAGGTCCAGGTTTTGGAATTGACCTTGTGGTCACAGCAGAACAGAGCAACACAGCCTTAAAAAAAAAAAAGTGCCCCAATATCTTGGTACTAGAGGAAGAATACCTTGTCATACCCCAATCATCCCTGGGAACGCCTGCTATCCACAGAGCCAGTGTATAAAGTAATCCTCTGTCCTAGACAACTGTTAGAAAACACTGCAGTTAAAGAAGGCTGACCAACCATAGCAGTTTCTGGAAGAGGACACAGTTCCAGAAACACATGTACTTTAGTCATGATAATTCTATGGTAAGAATTTGAAAATCTGGAAGAACCACTCAGGGCTGAAAAAGTTATATGCAGAGGAAGTGAAGAGACTATCACAATGACAACCACGACAAGGACGATGAGAACAAAGGTAAGAGGACCGTGCAGGGTCCTTCCAGAGAGGCCAGCCTGGTTGAGGCCTCGCTGGTGGAAAAGCTAAAACTCACCAGGAAAGAGAGAAGACACTGATGAAATTAAATAAAAGAACAGGAAGGAAGAGAAGAGCTCAGTCGAAGCATAATTTCTGAAAACACAAAGGAAAAAATGGGTATTTTTAAAAAATCGGTTAGACAAATACGATATTCTCTCTCTTTGGCTACAAGACACAAAGAAATAGGCAAAACAAATTACCAAAAGGATAGAAAACTCAAAAACTTCTTCTGGTCTCATGATAAAATTATGATTTTACACCAAGGTGCAAAATAGTATTTTCAGATCCTAACCCTTAAAGCTATAACCCAATTCTATAAGACAACTCAACCCTCAACTAGAAAGTGTAGGTCATTCAAATAAGCTGTCAAGAGGGCAATGACTAATTTATCACCAAGTAATGACCTCCAATAGGTTCTCCAATCACAAATCTTTTAAAAGTCAGTCTTTTAATAGCAACAGCAATTACATAATACACAGTGTTTCACAATATTACATTAAGTAACACATGTATATCGCCAGGAAGTATTTTATGTAACCTAATGAAAACCAAACCATTTTCTTATTTCCTGCAGTCGTGGGGAGGGAACCCAAGGCCTCACGCATGCT
Organism: Ctenodactylus gundi; assembly: GCA_004027205.1. Taxonomy (NCBI): domain Eukaryota; kingdom Metazoa; phylum Chordata; class Mammalia; order Rodentia; family Ctenodactylidae; genus Ctenodactylus; species Ctenodactylus gundi. The sequence continues at coordinate 89,701 of PVKB01004710.1, forward strand.
GGCCACGCTCTCTACCACTGAACTCTACATCCCAGTCCTTTCTAGTGACGCCATTATTATCTTCTTAGAGAGAATCTAACTCATTTGCCCAGACTGACCTCCAGCTTGGCACTTTTCCCGATTCAGCTGCCTGAGTATAGGTGGATGCCACCATACCTGTCAATTTAATCACATTATAAAGAAAAGAGCACATGCTTGGTGTCATCCACTTTCAGATACCATTTATAGTATTTGTTAGAACGTGGAATGAGCTTGCTGACAGGGTTTGGATCTCAACAAACTTCCACCAACGGCCCATCCACTTGAGGTGCAGAAGGAAGCCTCGGCTTTGCCTTCAGCTCCTCATCCTACAGGGGATGGGCATTCCTGAAACAGACTCTGATTCTCCTCTTTACTTTGCTTCTCCCACTGGCCTAGGCCCTGGCTCGTTCATGCCACGTACCTGTTCAATTATTCCAGTCGGGTTTTGTATCTACAGGGCAGAGAGCAAAGCAACAATCCTGCAATCAACTCACTGGAAAGATGCAACATTGCAGTCACATGCTGGTCAAACTGCAGTGGCCTCTTTAACCAGCCTGCCGTGCTGTCCATAGAGCCACTCCCAACACCCAGGCCATCAGATCCAATTTGTGAACAGCCCTCCTCCTGTGCTCCTGGATCTTCTGGGGAGTCTGTCATCTTGACCCCACCAGGACAGCCTTTCCATAAATGCCCTAACTACTGACAGAGAACTTGAAAAATCTCACTTCTAAGAGCCATTTTTTTTTTTCCTTTTTTAAGACAAGATGGTACTGAACTCACTATGATACCCAGGCTGGCCTCGAACTCAATAGCAATTATCCCACTTCAGCCTCCCGAGTGCTAGAATTATAAGCACATGCCCCAGTGCCCAGTTTATTTTTATGTGGTTCTGTGGAATCAAACCCAGGCCCTTGCGTATGCCAGGGAAGCATTCTAGCCAGTGAGCCACATTCTCCAAACTAGCAAAATCAATTTTTGTAACCACTTCCAAGTTTCAGGAACCCCACGAGACCAACACACTCATTCATACTCTCTTGTTGCTGTTGTTCCTGCAAATTCTCACCATTGAATTCCTACCCGCTGTGAGAGGTCCTGGCTTGTTTGCATGCTAGCTCCCCAAACCCCCATGATACATCCATCTCTCAGACATAAACGTCAGGCCATTCATGCTTAATGAGTAATCAACACAAAAGCTAGATCTTATGTGGTTAGATTCTGGAATTGTTGATTTTGCTTGAGGTAAATTGCAGTGGATAAAAATGTCCTGCAGAAAGGTCAAGACATTCTACCTGTGGGACTTTGGATGAGTTACCTTGTTTTTCAATCCTAATTTGCCAAATTACAAAACCATGATAATATAAGAGCAGTCTGATCTACTTCATATAATTATTGGGAAATTAAAAAGAGGAAATACAGATAAAAAGCATTTGATAAAATATGCAAAATAACATATTACTAGTAACTATAGATGTCCTGAAGAAATATTCTCATATATATTTTAACTCCATATATACTGTAAATTCCATAGAGAAATCATTTGGTAATTCTTTTATTAGCATGTGTTTGCAATATACAATAATACGATCAGCTTGAGAAACTGGTGTACTTACATATCGAAGTTGATCCTTTTTCCTTCTTCCCCTCTTCCCACTCCCTCGCATATCCCCACATTCTCCTTCCCTCTCCACAGTCTTTCTTCTTACTTTGTTTCATCTCTCTTACTTGTTTTATGGTTTGGTTTTCTCATGTTAGAGAAAACATGCACTATGTAACCTTCTGTTTCTGACTCATTTCACTAAGCACAATGGTCTCAAGGTGCATTTATTTTCCTATAAATGATTCAAGTTTATCTTCCTTTATCACACAGTAAGTAATATTCCATTGTGTAAGTCCACCACATCTTCTTTATCTATTCAGCTGTTGATGGGCATATAAGCAAGAGAGAATATTAAGAGCAACAAAAAAAAAAATAGGCATTATTCTACCAAAGCGTTCCATAACGGAACGATTTTAGAAGCAGAATAACTGAAATTTCTCAATGTAAAATTCAAAGGCCATGACAGCATAGAATGAAACCTTTCAAGTTTTAGAAGGAATCTAGTGTCAACCAGGTTGTTACAGCCAGCATAATTATAACTTTCCAATTCACTGGAAAGATGCCACTTTTGACGGGGGTCCGGGGGAAGAGGAAAAAAAAAAGATGCCACTTTTCAGTCACATGCTGGCCAAACTGCAGTGGCTTCTTTAGCCAATCTGCTCTCCTGTCAATAAAGCTACTCCAACGACCAGACTATGAGAAGTAAAAATATTTCATGAAAAAGAAATCTTAAAGAAATTTACGACCACTAAACTAGCACTACAGAATATACTTGAAGGAATGAATCAAGAGCAGTACTAACTCAGAGGAAAGAAAACATTGAAAGGGAAAGTATAACAAAAAAGAAAAAACAAAGACTCAGCACTAGAAAAACAAGACAGTGCAAGATTCAGTAAAATTCTTACAATAATTACCCTCAAAGCTAATGGTATTAACTTGACAATCAAAAGACACAGACTGAAAGACTGGATCAAAAACGAAAATCCAACCATTTGTCGTGGGGAAGAGACTGAAGGTAAAAGGATGGAAACTAATACTCTATGCTACTGGAGTCCCAAAACAAGCCGGAGTAGCTGTTATATTCTCAAAAACAGAAGATTTCAAACCAAAACTGATCAGAACAGACAAAAATGGGCACTATATATGGTAAAAAGAACAGTCCAACAGGAAAAGCTCACCATTATAAATATATATGCACCCAATGTAAGTGTACCCAATTACACAGAACAGGAGTTACTGGACATGAAAGATTTAACTGACCCCAATACAATCAATCTAGGGGGCTTCAATATCCCACTCTCACAAACAGACAGGTTAACTAGCCAAAATTATCAAAAGGAAACATCAGAGCTAAGTTATACCATGGAGCAAATCAACTTAACAGATATCTACAAAGTGTTCTATCCAAGTCAACAGAACATACCTTTTGCTCAGTAGAATTCAACCCTAAGAATAAGTTCTCAAAGTGGGATAGGGGCCAACACCAAGGGAATTGCCTGTAAGTGTAAGAGGCCAGGAATCCCTCTGAGTGAAGATCTGGGCCAAAACGTGTATGTAAAGGAACAGAGAAGCTGGCTGACTTCAAGAGGCACGTTTCCACTACAGTTTAGGGTAGTATTTTTCAAAATGTGATTCAGAAAATAAACTTGGTTAATATAAATATGACTTTATTTTTCTAAAATGGAATAGAGGAGAGAAAAAGAAGGAAAGGAGAAAGGCAGATGTGAAGAAGAAGGAGAGGAAAGAGTAAACTACACATGAATCAACTCATTTTGAAAAACTTCAGCTTCTACCTGTGGGACGTGTTTAAAAATAAAATTAAAAGTCACACATTCGGTGGGGCCCTGCAGGCTCAGTATCTTGGCACTTGATTAAAACACAGCTCAGTGCAACAGTACATTAAATCCATTTGTCTCGATTTCAGAGTTCTTAGCCGTAAATAATCTGCTTGGAAATATTACTGTACTTTTATTGCATGGTGTTCTCTTTGGATACTTAAAACTCACAGTCTGATGTCTTCATGAAGCAAATAAAATTTAAAGGGATTATTCCCAAAGTTTGTAGCAACGCAGCAAAGAACAAGTCTGACTTTTCTAGACTACCATATCATTTCTCTGTTCTCAACAAATAGACTGACATGTCAAACACCTTCATATGAAAGATACAAGCATTATGCAATACCTTCACAGAAAGCATATAATCACATAAAGAAATAAGCTGAAGAAGCACAAAGAGGCGCAACTAAGGTTATAAAGTAGATCATATTCTACCAAAAATCAAACAAAGTACCAGATTAGCTTCTTAGTTATGTATGCCCTTAGGTGCTTCTCAAAATATTTCTATCTAAAATAACCCTGCTTATATACAACTGATTTAAAAAGCTGAAAAAAGAAAACACCCAATATTAAAGAGTTCTTACGAATGGGTAAAAGAGAAAAAGCTATCACCTAAAGTTTAATTCACTGACATTTTTATACCTCTATAATTAAGTAAATTATTTATTTTACTATTTTGAATAATTAGAACTTCTCATAAAAATACACAAATACACATGTAACTGGCAACTAATTAGTGCACAAACATGCCATAAAACCAAAAAAAAAAGTACATGCAAGGATTTGGAAGTAAAGGGAAAAATAACCAAGTTATCTTTAATAAAATACAAAAAAGAATATTAATCAGGTGAGCAAATAGTTAAGTGTTTTGTTATTTAGACTGTTTCCTCAAAACCTCTTATAAACCTAGGGAGTCTCCTTAAAAAGGACATTGGATGTTTAAAATGTAATTAGTTAAAATAAACAAAATTATCAAAAATATCTTAATAATATAATGACATTCTGACATTGAAAAAGCAGTATTAGATTAATAACGCACTTTCAGTATTTATTCAGGGCTATTTAAGGGAGACTTGGTATCTTTTCTTGTAATTTGTTTAATTAGAATGGAGCTGCAATGATTTCTAGCTATGGGTTTACATCCTGCAAACTTCTTCAATACCATCTATTCTAAAACTTCTAATTACTAATGTGGATTCCAAAGTCTTTTTATTCCCAGAAGAAAACATAATAGAAAACAATAATAATAATAATAATAATAATAATAATAATAATAATGCCCAGGCCTGGTGGCACAGGCCTGCAATTACAACACCCTGGGACACTGAGGCAGGAGGATCACAAGTTTGGGCAACTTAACAAGACCCTGTCTCAAAATCAAAATTTAAAAATAGACTGAAGATGTACCTCAGTTTGAAGGTTCTAGGCTAGATCCCCTGTATCAAAATATAATAATCATAATGATGATGAAAAGAACCTATAATACAAACTAATAAACTGGGGTTAGTCAGTTTTTTTATTTCAACATCAACACTGCAAGCAAGTATTTTTCATACAAACTCATAACTTGCTTGTAAGCAATCCTACCAAACAAGTACAAATAGTACTGCTCTTTCAATGAGGAAACCGAGGGTCAGAGAGGTCCAGAGCTCACTGAGAGGTGAGATGAGCAATGGCAAAGGCAGGACTCAAACACACTTTGACTCCAAGGCTACCTATGTTCAAGGTTAGATGGATGGCTGCAAAGGTGGTGATCTGGTTGGTGCCACACCATGTTCATCTGGAGTTGTTTAAATACTTCTCTCCCAAGCTCAGAAGGGTCCTACTACTGGAGACATGGGTGGGCCTGAAGATGGAGGTCATGTGACTCAGAAAGAGCAATGTAGGTGGCAAAACAACATGTATTTCACTGGAACACACTCCACTGGAATGGGAAAAAAAGGATCCAAATGAAATGATAAGAAATGCAAGAAAAATGAGACAGTAGTACTAGGAAAACAGAAGTCAGAGGTGAATGAAGATGGTGTCAGACTGCAGTCAAGTCAGGGAGATGAGAACCAAGAAGTGGTTACTTGACCTGGGGACTAGAAACCACTGCTAACCACAAAGAGGACCCTTTTGGTTAGCACAGGAGAAATGAAAGACAAATTGAAAGGCATTAGGGCTAAATAAAAAAATTCTATGTTACACACAAAAATCTTAGGAAACGAACATACGTCGCAATAAATTTTACAGACACTTTAACACACTCAGTAAACTCTTTCCAGTGCACCTAAGAACTCTAATCCGGTCCAGAAGACCAGGAAGTCACAGGAACGTATGATAGAAGAACAGGGCAAAGAATTTCTTGCTGCTGCTGCTGCTGCTGCTGCTGCTGCTGTTTTCACCCATCAAGGAGGGAAAACTGTTATTTTCTGGAGAATATATGAAGCAGGAAACTAAAAGATACACAACTGCCTGCTTGCAAAAAGGCTCAACACTGAGAGCATTTTTCAGACAGAAGATCCCTCCAGGATGCCATTAACTTTCCACTACAAGCCAAAGCGGTAACTCCATTTAACAGAAAAGAAGAAAAGGACACAGTGACTGACACAGTTTCCTTCTAGCACCAAGTCCTTTCTGTCTGCTGATTAGATCTACTCTACCTGCCTTTATAAATGTTTCAGTGATCTTATCTTCATGCATTGGATTAGCAAAACCAACTCCCCACTGATAATGCAAACTAACCCTGAATGTTTCATGCCTGGCTGATAAGCCAGAAACTGAACTTTCAGTCTCCATTTGGGCTGTGATGATCTTGATCTTTCACCTTTAGCAAAAATTCTCATGGCTACACTTTTAAAGTTAGTAATGAGTTCTTCATTTGCTTTCCAAGCAGACAGAAAACCTTTTTTAAATACACTCAGACTGCCATGACCTTCATCTATGACTTAAAGAGTTCACCACGTGTAATAAATTTCTTTGCTCAGGAGAAATTCTTAAATTCTCTTTGAAGAGATTTGGTCGCCAACTCCACTAATGAAACTAAATACACATACATTCATACATACACACACTCTCTCCCTCTTTTACTTGTTAATTTGCTTGTACACCAAAAAATCAAAATATTTCTTTAAAATGTATTTGGAATTCAATGTGATTAAAGGACTCTAAAAAAACAGATAAATAAAATACAATTAAAATGTCAGCCTAATCATGTTTACATTAAAGAAGTATATTGCATTTGTCCTATATAGAGAAAATAGCAACCTAATACCTTCAAGGAGCAAGCACTGTCCTGACTCCTAAACTGGAGAGAACTCAGTCTATGCGGGTGTGTTTTAGGTTTTTTTTTTTTCCATACTAAAACAGGACGCAGACATTAATGATAAAGATCAGTCTAACATAATTTTTAATGAGGTTTACAAGAAGAAACAAAGGTTTTAAATAGTGTAAGATCACACTAAACACAAGCTTCTCAAAGGCAATTACAGATCACTAGAACTCAGGGCACAAACACCAAAGTATGGCACCTTCACAGTGACCACAGATTTGTGAGCTAAAGGAGACAGGAGAGGCTCAGAAGCAACAAGGTCTCTCTGACTTCCTATCCCTGTCTTTATCCCTTTTCTCCACCTGAGCAGGTCACAGAATCTAGAAAGACCAGGCTCTCACACTTTCCTTGTCTCTTAAGGATTCTGTAAGACAGTTACCCATCCCAACCCTGGAGATATTTGCCTTACAGAGATACAAATGAAAATCTGGACAAGCAGGCCTTGCTGACTCCCTCCCCCAGGGTTCTTGCATTTGGCCGTGGCGCCCCCCTCCCCAGTGTCCAATCGTGTTTGCCACAATTATTCACTTCTTTCATCACACAGCATAAAAATACAGCTTTCTCTGAGTCTTTGGGTGCTTGTTTTAGAAGCGTCCTATATCATATGAGTCTGGTTGGACAAATTTGTTATGTTATCTTCTTTTTGACTTGTCTTTTGTTATAAGGATGGCAGCCATGACCCCTGCACTGAGGAAGGAAATGGTTTCTTTTTCTCCCCTATGAGATCTGACTCTCCTTCTTATTCTCTATGATTGAAAACAGTGCTTTAAGTAAAGGGAGGTTTAACTACTGGTTAAATATCACATTCAATTTCTAAAGTTGGATGATGGCACAGAGTTGTTAGGTTGTCAAATGTGCATATTTGTTTAATATAGTTTTCATAAACATAATATATTTCATAATTTTAGGAGTCTACCAGACACTATAATTCAGCAAGCATAAGGTGCATACAAAGAACTTAAGATTATTTTTACAATCCACCCAAGTAAAGCTCATGCAAGTGAGCCAAGAAACAAAAATTAAGCAGATTTAAATAACATGCTTACAGTTAGGACACTGCTATTAGCGGTGAAGGCACTTATTTTCAAGGTTTAAATCACCATTCTTAGCTTTAAGCACATATAACATGGAGTGTAGCATAGGTATTACACCCAGATCTAAATAGAAATCCCTTTTGAACATGCCCTGAATTTAATCACTAGGATTCTTAATGCTTTTCTCTTTTTCTTTCAGAAATTAGAAGGCAGAAATTCTTATATAATTATATTTCTCTTCGTTTGTTTTGACACTAAACAGACACTTCTATTACATAGCTTCATAACTTTTATTCAGTTCAGACCTGACCTGGTATTCACTTCACATTTTTAAGAAATGACATTTAGCTGAATCCTTTCCTGGTTTGCAAAAGGAGAAATATTGAAAGCTGGGGACATAACATACTGATAGAGTACTTGCTTAGCATGCACAAAACGCTGTGTTTCTTTAGTATTGCCAAAAAAGTTGGGGGAGTAGAATTACGAGGTAAAAGTAGGTAGTGGAGATAGTGCATCATCTCCCAAGTTTTACCTAAGATAAAGTCAGATGCTTTTTTACTAAATAGCATCATTGAGAAAAGGTAATGGCCCTGTAACCACAGTATGAAAAACACGTATCTCTAAAAATGGAATAATTTTCTAGTTTCTTATAAAAAGTGACTTTATATAATGAGACCCTATAGTAGTTACAGTAAAGCAGAAGTAACTTAGATTTAAATACAATGATTTTCTTAGTAAGTCTCTTAGGTTTAAAACCTTTCCAAGGCAGAAATTTCAGGAATAAATCACAACATTTTACCACAAAACTATATATTTAGAACAGAAATTTAACATAAATGAACAATGGACATATTTTTATCTTTTTTCCTATGTTATAGTAAAATATGTGACTTTATGATCCATCTTACATTTTGGCAATGTAATCAAGGCTTATCAAAACTTATTAATTTTCCTATTGTTTGACAAAAGGAATTATATTTGTCTACTCAAGCACATGTGCACACACAGAGCCACAACCATTACCAGTTAGTTCCTATCAACAGCACATTCCAAAATTCTGCAGTTTTAAAAAATTACCTTGAAATACTAGAATTACTAAACAATAAGAAAAAGAAGCTAACTGTATTTCTAGTATTTAAACAAGGATAATTTAAAAGTGAAGTATCACAAAAAACAATCCCAGTCAGTTACATTCCTAAGTACTAGGCAGTCTCATTGAGATTTTTTTTTTTGGGGGGGTGGGGTGGGGGACAGGGTCTCACTCTGTGGTCCAGGCTGGTCCTGAACTCACCATGGAACCCAGGCTGGCCTTGGACTCAAGGTAATCTTCCTGTCTCAGCCTCCCTAGTGCTGGGATTACAGGCATGCGCCACCACGCCCAGCTTATGTGGTGCTGGGGGATCCAACTCCGTACTTAGCAGTTGGCTTAGTGCTTGCTCAAGCGCTTTAACCGCTGAGCCATTCCTCCAGCCCCCTCATTGAGATCTTGAAAGGGTATATTGCCAGGTCAGAATATATATGTTGTTAAGCATATACAGTGAGTTCCTCCTGATATTAAAAATTATTATCAATGCTACTTGGTTCACTGAAACAAAAATAACCTATGTCATAAAAAAACAAAAATTATTTTCAACTTTTGACAAAAAGTAATAAGGTTACTTCTGGCCAAAATACAAGCTGTGAGTTTATAGAGATCCTATAAATTCTTTCAGCTCATGACCTCATGACAAATCTCTTGACAGTAGGTAATTTTACTGAAAAGAATTTAAAATGAAAGGTACACAAGAATGAAGAAAAAAATTGTTCTTTTATATAACAACTCTGCACAAAAATAAAGGCATCTTTTCGAAGTATGATATATCCACATACATCTCCAAATCATTAAAAACAAATATCCTGCACTACCTACATTTTCTTTACCATGTGAAAACATATCCTAAACATGTATACAAAATATATAAATATGTTGACATAGACATACAAGAGCCACAGCACCTTTGCTATGTCACTGAAATCCATGTTCTAGCAGGTGTGCTCCTTTGGGAGCTGTCATTGGCAGGTTTATTTATCGTCACCGGCACTTATAAGATTGTTTCAGCTTCCTAACTCTTTGCAAGTATTACTCCCCACTTTCTTTCCACCAGCACTCTAAATTCTGAAGAGAAGCTCCACCTAAATGGTTAAATGTTAACTGCAAAACAATCTTTCCCCCCCCATTTTATTGATATGTATAAGCGCAAAATTTAAGGTTTACAATGAAGTTGAGCATTTTGTGCACCTACGTATCTTGTCAAGGTGACAAGGGCTTTCCCACTTCCCTTTTGTCCCTCCCTCTACGCACCCTCCTCTCCCTCCCCTAGAATTAGGCAACTTAGAATCCCTGGTGACACTTTTACACCTCTCTCTTGTCTTTAGTTCTATGGACCACCAACTAACATAAAGCACATAAATTGCTGAGAGGTTTAACTTGTAGAAAAGTAACCTATCCAACTAAAGGATATTAGGGTAATCGCAACCTTCTGGCCAGGGAGGGAAGATGAAAAAGATCTATTTTCAACAGGAAGCACTGGACATGTCGTATTACTCTATCTCTTTTCCCTTCCGTAAAAGCCCTCGGAAGCCAGGCACAGTGACACACTCCCATATTCTCAGCTACTCAGGAAAAGCCAAGGCAGGAGGGTAGCAAGTTTGAGGCTAACTTGAAATATTTAACAAGACACTGTCTCAATATAAAAACTCAAAAGGGGGGGATAAGGATGTAGTTCAATGATTAGCATCCCTGGGTGTGATCTCCACTAGAGCTATTTCCAAAAATAAACAAATAAATAAACAAACAAAAACAAAATCTTGAGCTCCTGAGTTCCCAACTGACGGAGCCTTGAGCTCAACAGCCCCTCCATCTTCTCACAGTGCTGGCCCTGAGGAAGTCTCATTCCTTCCTACCAACTCCAGCCTTGAGAGTACTTATTTGCAAGTGGCAAGAAGCCCAGACTTTAGCATGACTGCTATGGATGTGAGGCAGGTGGAGCGTCGAAGAGCAACGGAATTACAGCTTTCAACTGACACCAAACACAGTTTTTGGACCTTTTAATTTACATGCAACAACAAATTCTTTTCTACCCTTATGAAGCAGGAGTTGGCTTGAGACACGGAGGTAGAAAAAAACAGGACGCCTCACCCCAATCACGTTCCGCACTAGACCCACTTTCCAAGTTAAACCTTAACCCGAATCCAGGATACCTAAGAGTAAACACAGAAGGAACCAAGCAGCCGAGCTCATACACAAAATGTCTCCAGACACACACACACAGAGGTCTTCAGCAACTCTTGGCTGACCCTTGCCCTAATAATCATATCATTAGCTATGTGGTCTTGCCCTCCCACTCTGCCCTCAGAGGGCTTTGGGCACTATAACAGTCTTGCCAAGGGCCCTAAAAGGTGAAAACTCCATCATTAAATGGAGAAATGAAATCAAGCTGCTCACTGGCAACAATAAAGCTTCAATCAACCCTTCAATCCTGCCTTAAATCTTAATGCTTAAAATTTTCAACATCTATCCTCTTCAGAACCATGAGCTCTTCTCCCTGGTCCACTGCTAGCCTGTAGAGTGAATCTGCAATTTCAATGAGTCTTTGATCTTGCTGCTTCTACTCTATGTTCTGCTCAAGTCTTGCTTCAGAACACCAAGAACCTAGATAAAACCCTGATCTCATAACATATCTTGGCAAGTCAGCCAGGAGGTAAATTAATTCAACCCCACTCTGTCCTTGTTTCTGGTCACTTGTTGCCATTGTCTGTCACAATTATTTTAGACAATCTGTCATCACTCTATGAGATTCTGATCCAGCTCTTGTCATTCCTGGCTTTCAGGAGTGTTCACTCTCAATTGCTCTTTCTGGTGGTTTACTTTCAGCTCTGGATCTATACATCTGGATTTCTTTAATGGGCCTCTTAGTTTCATGCTACCTTGTTAACACTCTCTGAATTTCCCTTTCATGCCCAATTTTAAAACTTGGCCAGATTTGGTCTATGGAAGCACATAAACATTTTAAATACCCTGATCAAGACTCCTGCTTTCTCCAACCAAGGATTCCCCATTATTGGGGTGGCTCTTGGGACCATCCCTTCTCCTTTAGCTTCTTTTCTGTTACCGATATTGAGACACACCCAAAAATTGGGTAAAAATGAAATCACAGGTATACATTCTGACCTATAGGGCCTTGGGCATTGTTTATGTGCAGAGACATAAGCAATAAAGGGGACTAGTGCCATTTACTTCACTAGTCCCATAGGAAACTTGAGCCTCCCAGGCTAAAGTGAAGAACCATTTTCTGCCAGGGGCCATTTGGATATTTATGACATAATTTGCAGGCCATACAAAAATATCAAATTAAAAGACAGCTTGCTATATTCAGCAAAACAACTCCCCATAATGTGATGGCTGACACTGCTTCTGTTTGGCAAGGCCTTGTCAGTGCTGAAGCAAATGATTTGTAGACCATGTGGTGAGCGGGCTAGATGTTCCCCAGCCAGGCTTGAAGACAATGTCGTAGAGTTCAAGGTCACAGTTCTCCTGAAATGATACGCTCAGGAGGACCCCCGACTTACTTTCTTCCACCTCCCTTGTAAGTCCTACAAGGCACCATGCCAAACCCATTGACCTCATCAATACTCTGTATTATTTTTGAAGTTACTCTTAAAAACTGGAAACAATTTGACCCAGACCATCTGAGGAAAAAAAAAAACCAACTTATTTTGTACTATAGCCACTTGTCTCTAGTATAAACTAGAATGTAGAGAACAATGGCTAGAAAATGGCAGTCTAAATTAAAATATTATTATTCAATAAGATGTTTTCTGTAAAGGGCAAAAAAAAAATGATCTGAAATTCCTTATGTTCAGGATCTTATGGCCTTTTATCAAAAACTATTCTCTTGAAACAGCCCAAGAAAGCCTGTCCTTAAAACGTTTCCTGAACTAGAGACTGATCTTGCTGTGACTCTCTAGAGCCTACCACATGTCTCTTCATGTCTTCTTATGATCTTCAGACCAATGCACTGGCACCACCCTCTTCTCAGGAAGCCAAAATTGCCACCTTAGAGCCCAACTAGAATCACAAAAGAGTGGAAAGAATGACTCCAACAGCCAAAACTATTTAAGCACTCATTATGGGCATGAAAAAGAGTATCAAAAACCCTCCCCAAGTGACTCAAAAATCCTCTCAATGGCAAGCTCCCTAGAGAGACCTAATACCCTTTAGCTCTCTCCTGTAACTTAAATTCTACTCATAATCAATTTTAGCATCATCCCAATAGATGAAAACAGGCACTTCTTTCATGAGCTGCTATGGTTATGAGCTTTCTGCAAAACAACTCCTTTATATTCAAAGTATAGTTCTGAATAAGGTAAAAGCACAGCATGAATTTATGCTTAAATCAGGTTAGCCCCCATGACTCACCTCATTTCCACCAACTGCTTTGGTTAAAATCACTGCAGAAGACACAGGGGGAGGCATGCAACCTACTGTCTGCAAACTGAAAAATAAAAGAAAATCCAATTGTAACATTTTTTCCTCCAATTATAAGGAGCTTCTACTACAGTCATTCTAAAATAGCAGAGCTGAGCAAATAAAAATAGGAAAGCATTTATTGATACACATTCCCTGGTGAGTTTATACAATTTCATGTGAAGCAGCATGGCTTAAAAGATGTGGCAAATATACCAGTTCTGATCTCTCATTACATTCTGATCTACAGGCTTGAGTGATTTTATTTTTGAAGTTACTCAAGCTATGACTACGCAATTCAAAAATCAAATTAGAGTAAGTACAGTTTTGAAAGGTAATCATTTGGTAAGTATATTTCATCTTAGGTTATTTTCAGGTAAAAATCTTCTTAGTACTTTTTACAGCAAGTCTTTTGGTAAAAATAAAGCTTTAGCTTCATCCAAAGATAAAGAATATTTAATAAAATACAAACTCACGTTTTCAATTTCCCTCTATAAAATAATTCTCCTAAAAGACACTTTATGTTGTAATGTCATTATAGAAACAGGCATAACATAAACGTACACTTTCTAGATTCAGACTCTATACTAAATGCTGTCTGGCATCCACTCTAAATTTAGTTTTTAATGAATTATGTTTATACCCCCAAGATAGTGACAAGAAGTCTACTCTCTTAAGTTTCAAATGAAACTAAGAGAAAAATATCTGACAAGCAAATAAAAGTGAATAGTAAATCTAACTACTAAAAATAAAAACAGTACTCAGATGTCAAACAAAATATCTTTCTGAGGAAAGCAAACAGTGGCCTCAAGCAAAAATTTACAGAGGAAACAGAGGATACAGAACATCTGACGTAAACAGATTTTGAATGGCTGGAGTTACAGATTATTTTTATTCATTCCTATAAGACTATATTGTCTAAACTATATAATAAATTTATATTGGCTGTGAAAACTTTTAAATGGAGTTTATTTTGATTAAAACATAAGAAAACATAATTTACCGACTTCCTAGCTCATTCAATTCAATGTAGTCTTTTATTATTACTATCTTATTTTTATAGATCCAGTCTTGCTGTGTTGCTAAGGCCAGTCTCAAATTCTTGGGCCTCAGCAATAGAGACTTAGGTGTATCCAACCATTCCTGCTTTGTCATTTTTCTAAACGAGACTATTGTCAACTTCTAATCTCTGAGGTTTCCTCAGGCTCCCCGACATCACCATTAACACTGAGCATTTAGCACGTGAAGTAGATATGATCGGAGGAACTTTATACACCTTCACTTGTCCTCACCAAGTATTTATGGTATTGTTCTTGCTACAATAAAACTGAAGTTAAGAGAGGTGAAGTAACTTACTCAATTTTACAAAGCTGGCTCTCCACTGTTACAGGTTTATGCTGGCAGCCAGGGCCAAAGACCTCCTTGGGCCGCCTCTGGCCTCACGGCCTTGTATTTCCCCTAGCATAAATGTAAAAATAGCTCGTTCAAGTATTTTCAATCTTTCTACCTCATTCAGCCATTTTTTTCTCGTCTATTCCTTCATATATGCAATACAGCAGACTTTCCTCTACTTTATAAAGTAATTATCTTACTTTAAAAAACCTATGTATTAAATACATAGGTTTCTATTGGTAGGATACTTCATGAAGGCATTAAAAAAAGAAAATATTCCTGCCTTCGATGAGATTCAATACACAAATATGGATAAGTAACAGCAAAATGAGCACTGCTGCCTCCTCAGGATACAATCTTTTTTTTTTTTTTCACTGCAACTCACTCCTTTAAAAAGCATCCTACCTCCATGAACCCATAGCTCATTCCTTCTTAATTCCTCTGGAATTGAATCTCTACTCCTTCCACTTGTATAAAAGTAATGACCTTAAAGTAGTCAGTGATCTCCACATCACGAGTCCAATATCCTTTTCCCCATACTCAGTCTTAGATTCTCAAAGCATCCTGTCTTCTTGGTTATTATCTCATATCATCACGCTCATTTACCTCTTATCTACCTTTTTCTTTAATCTATGAGAGAACTTACAATTTATATTTCTAGCACTAACTACATCTCCAAAATTTTAGTTGCCTAGGCTACCCCGCAAAACTGAACATGTTGTTATGGTTTGGATCTGGAATGTCCCCTCAAAAGCTTCATGTTATTTGGATGTTGTCGATTACACGAGTGTGGTGGATTACATGTACATAGGGAACTACTGTAGTGACCTGGAAGAGGTGGGCAACTATACCTAAGCTTGCCATTCATTTGACAAAGCATAAGTTATCCCATTTAGATTGATTACTATCTACCTGTGTATGTATTAACTAGGCTAGTAGTTCCCTGAAGACAAGAAAAGTTCATTAATGTCTTCCTGTTCAATAAGTGCCAGGCACAACACAACAGAACTAAGTAACTACTGCTCCTTTATACACATAAATACATTCTTGTTCTAAATTGATGCCACATTATTTACGGGACATTTCATGCACTTTGTGAAATGTAATGTTCATTCTCTTAAATTCAATCTGGTTGAAATGACGCTCTTCATTTCCTCCTCCACTCCCCAGCTGTGTCCACCTAACTAAGTAAATGATGTTGCCAAGGACCCTAGGATTCACATATAAATCCAAGAAGTCACCCTTAGATCCTCACTGTCCTCATTCTAGACTACTTCACCCCTAGATTCTAAGAGTTCTTCTGCTATTAAAAAAAAAAAATCTACCTACACACACGTATTTCTCTTCAGTGCACCACTACCTCACCCCTCGGGTCTCCATGTCGGCTTCCTAGTTTTCTCTCAGCTCCCGTTACTATCTCCTCTCCACACTGCAGTCAGAAGAAGCACTTACAAATACAAAAGAATGCCATGTCACTCCCTCATTTCAGTTCTCCAATAACTACCTGGAGTGCTGAGAAGGAACTCTGAACTCTTCACCATGACCAGCAAGGCTCTGTACATCTGCCTCCTGCCCACATTTCCAAGTCCAAATCACATTATCTCTCCTCCTTATTACTCAGATCTGGCCTTGCTACTTAAATCAAGTTTAAGTCCAGTTGCTTGCTCACTCCACAACACACAGGCCTATTTTTTTGCCTTAGAGGCGTTGTATGTTGCTTTCTTTACTTAGAATATTCTGCTCCAGAGCTCGGCAATTTAATCACCAGCCTGTCCACCCAGCCACTTTCCATCGTTTCCCACTGTTTTCCTCTTTCCACATCACTTATCTCCATCTTGCTCACCAATCTGTTTATTGATAAAGATGCTCTTAGTCTCCCCAACATGTGATATGAAACAGCACGCTGCCTGTTTTACTCACTGTTTGTCCTACACTAGTAAAACATGTCTGGCACACAGTAGGAGCTAAGGAAGTAAGTCAAACACATGAATGAGTGACTTCAATTCATACTGCCAACATCATTATTACGTGGGCAGTAAAAGTACAACTTGAATAAGTGAATGAGAGACCCCAATTCATATCTCCTCAATATCATTATTAAATAGGTAGTAAAAGTATAATTACCCCCATTTTATAGACAGAGAATTGGAGGTTTGAAACTACTAAATAACCACTCAAAGTCATATGGCACATTAGGAATAGAGGCAGAACTTGATTTTGAGACTCTAAGGTCATTGTTTTAACAGGATGCTAAAATGTTTAGTTTTAAATCACTTCAAACCATATTTTATTGTTGAATTATTTTCATTAAACAAAAAAATATTGATAAAAGAAAAAATAACCCCCCCCCCCCCTCCCCAAGGACTGGAGACTAAATCCAGGGCCTTTGCACTAGGCTACATCTCCAATCCCTCTTCATTTTTTATTTTGAGACAGGGTCATCACTAAGCTGTCCAGGGGAGGCTCAAACTTGAGATCTTCCTGTTTTGGTCTTACAGAGTGTTGGTATTTTAGGAATATGCCACCATGCCTAACTAAAGAATCTGTTAACTATCATATCAAATGTAAAGCAGACCTAGTAAAAAATATATTTGTCTCCACTCTTTTATACATTTGAAAAATATACTCAACCATTAAGTATATATATTTGGAAAGACATCACATAGCATAAAGAATCCAGTGGGTAGCACGCATTATACAGATGTGTACAAATCTTACTGGTTCCTTCCATTTTTTCCTTCAAGAAAACTCTTTGAATTTATCAAGTGTCCATTTTAAGAAGCCTAAACTTCTGAAGATGCAATACGCCCTAACAATTTAGTATAAAATCCTAGACCAGGACATATAAGCTCACTGTCTTTACACTAGTCTGGATTTGAAGACTACTATCACTATAAACAAACATGAATGTTTACCTACATTACAAAATGAATTTTTTAAAAAAATTAGCAGGATATCTTTAATTTTAATTAACATAATTACATCGTAGTTAAATATCATAAGACTAAACATAGAGGTACACTTTAAGATTCCATTAATTCTTTGAAGAACTTTTTAATAAAAATTATTGCTTTAAAGGACAATGTATAAGTGTGTTTATTTCTTCATAACACACACAAGCCCTTTTGCATAAAGTTGCCATAGAAACAGTAATGTTACTAGAGATGCCCCATTAAAAGTACACCCTTCAAAAGATTCAAACATACCCTTTTAAAAGCCATTCATTGATAGATGTGATTGATAAAAGCTGAAGAAAGAGCCAGATTGTTGCTGGGAAGAAGGCAAGTGTAAAGATCTGAATAAAAAGATGCAGTTTTAAATGCACCAAAGCACTGGTCAGCTCCTGAAAAAAAAAAAAAATGAAGGACATAAAATAAAGGTAAGAAAGCTATTTCTGAAAAGAAGTTGCTATTAATGTAGCACCACACAAGCTTTGAATTTTGAGTTGTTTCATAGCAAAAAGCACATGAATAATAGACTTACTTTAAGACAAAAAAAGTATTTGTAACAATTTTAAAAATACTTTCATATAAAGTTTCTGAAATGCCCTCACTTCTTTCAAATATGCAATATACCCTAACAATTCAGATTTATGGAATTATGGGACAAGTAGTATATAAGCTATCTACTTTGACATTAGCATAAGACTTGAAGGTTACATAACACACATAAATGTTTTCCTACATTTAAAAGTATTATTTTTAAATTCAGCAGGATTTATCTCATTCTAATTAAATGTATCAGTATCTATTCACTATGCCAAATTTCTAAGGCCTCAATTTGGCAGTATGTTACTGAATCAACAATCATTTTTAAAATGTTTCCTCAATGACAACTTATAATTCAAATGGATCCACCCCCACAGTCCACTCATTACATTTCTTGAATAATAGCCACATGCCACGGACCTAAGTGTGTCATACTGGCTCATGTAAGCTTCACAGCAACCCCACTAGGTAGATACTGTTATAGATTCCTGTTATACTGATGAGTAACTTGATGTTGAGAGCTAACAGAGAGTGAAGGTCTGTATCAAGTCCACTTCTATCAAGCCCAGGCCTGCTTCTTCCATTGTACATGGCTGCCCAAGAGGGAAAGAAATGTACATTAAACTAATCAGGCTTTTGCAATGACTCTCAGAGCTGAAAAAGAACAGTTAATCTCTAGGGTTAAAATACACAGAAACAAACATTTGCTTTTCAGTTTGTATCATATGGTTATCCAGTTGAAATAAATGTAGAAAGTAGTTTCAAGAAAAGAAAGTATAGCCCTTTAAAACAAGCAAATAATCATTAGAGCATATTCAAAGATATCAGAAACTCACTGGTTATAAATACAGCTATAATGCCCTCACCACCTAGGTTCAAGGATGATGTGCATGGGATCCTTGGCCTCAGAAACATTAGCCAAAGATTACTAGTTTAATAATCAGTGGTTCCTGCAGCTCATTTTCCCATTCCCACCTTCTGGGACTTGTGTCATCAGCTCCCACTAATCATCTCGCCATGTGGAGACACATAATAAATTTCTGTGGTCATACGATGTCCCTACAGACATGTAAGGAATTCCTGGCAGTTTGGGTCTATCTTATGGTCATTTGGAAGCACCTGGCCTGCTAGAATTCATACATCCTTGAATTAGACCTGAAAGGAAAAAGACATCCTTACAGTGAATCAGAATTACTGAAGTTGTACTCAAAAAGAAAGAAAGAAAGAAAGAAAACTTCAGCACTAGCAGAATTCTGAACAAACCTGAAACCAAACCTCATTTAAATAGATTCTGAGCCACTCAATAAGCATCAAATAATATTTAAATTTTTCTGAAAAGTAATTTGGGAATATATATACATCTTAAAAACTATAATATAACTCATTATTAGATCCCAAAAGTTTATACCTAGACATTTATCCTAAAGATAGAAAAGCTGGTTACAAACATTTATACACAGAATTGACCATCACAGCATTATCTATGAGAGCAAACTCCAGAAACAACTTAAATGCCAAAAGAAAAGACAGAACAATTGAATAAGCTAAAGCATAACCAGAGTTTTCTGAGCTATTAAAAACTGCGTTGATGAAGACACAGAAGTATGAACTCTAACCCCTATTCTATCTACCACTAG
Organism: Ctenodactylus gundi; assembly: GCA_004027205.1. Taxonomy (NCBI): domain Eukaryota; kingdom Metazoa; phylum Chordata; class Mammalia; order Rodentia; family Ctenodactylidae; genus Ctenodactylus; species Ctenodactylus gundi. Next base: position 109,524 of record PVKB01004710.1, read on the forward strand.
GACCAAAACCAGGCATGACCTATGGTGAGCAATCTGGCAACTTGTTCTTTTATACAAGAAATACCCAGTGAACAGGGTATAATGACTCAGCAGTAGGGTGCCTGCCTTCCGTGCATAAGGCCCTTTATTTCCCCATTTAATCCCTAGTAGGACAAGAAGGAAGAAGAAGAAGAAGAAGAAGAAGAAGAAGAAGAAGAAGAAGAAGAAGAAGAAGAGGAGGAGGAGGAGGAGGAGGAGGAGGAAGAAGAAGAAGAAGAGGAGGAGGAAGAAAAAGAGGAAGAAGAAGAGGAGGAGGAAGAGGAAGAAGTGGAGGAAAAGAGAGGAGAAAAAAGACCTGTGAACCACATTTTAGGTCCTTGGAATCTTACTGAATACCTGATATTACATTCTAGGTACTTGGAATGTCTAGCACATCTTAAGCAGCATGTATGATTTGAATTAGCAATTCCAATTTCAATTCTGCTCCCAGATGCGGAAAATGATGCACTTTGAGGTTATTCTTTACAATTAGTTTAGGATTGTTAAGTTTTGTAAATTACCTAAATCTCCACCAGTAAAGGTCAAGTGAATATATCACAATGAGTCCATACAACAAAACATTATTTAGCATGTGAAAAAAACATATGGTTTTCTATGTGTTGCTATAAAGCAATCTACAAGGTTATTTTTAAGTAAAATAAAGTAGGTAAGGGGCTGGAAGAATGGCACAGAGGTTAAAACACTTGTCTAGGAAGCGTTAGTCTCTGAGTTGATTCCCCAGTACCATATAAAGCCAGGTGTGGCAGTACAGGCCTCTAACCCCAGGAGGCTGAGGCAGGAGGATTACTGTGAGTCCAAGGCCAGCCTGGACTACACAGTGAGTTCAGGACCAGCCTGAGCTACAGAGCGTGACCCTGCCTCAAAAAAAAAAAAAAAAAAAAAAAAGGCAGGATGCCAAACAATATAAAAAAAACTATAACTTGGTACTGGTGGAATAGTACAGTGGTTAGAGTGCTTGCCTAGCAAGGGCAATGTCCTGGGTTTGATTTCCCAGCACCACATAAACCAGGCGTAGTAGTGCACACCTGTAAATCCAGCACTTGGGAGGCGGAGGCAGAACTGCTGAGAGTTCATCCTGGGCTACACCGTGAGTTCAGGACCAGACCGGACTAGAGTGAGACTCTGTCTCAAAAAAAAAGCAAAACCAACAATAACAACAACAAACAAACAAACGAATGATAATTTGTAGGGAGTAACACACACATAAGGATGGTTTACAAAGAATGAACTCCAGAAGGGTACACAGAAATTACTGAAATTGGTTATTTCCAAAGAATAGAACCAAATAGTGTGGTAAAACGGTGAAAGAAGGGAAGACTTGTTATCATATATACTTTTTTGCCTTTTAATCCCAGACTATGTGAATTAATCATATGTTCATCAAAGTATTTTACTTAAAAATTAAATAAATGAAGAAAAATTAAATAATATTAAGCCGTGTGAAATATTATCACACAAAGAGAAATGGAAAAAATAGGATAACATATGGAAGTATTATAATGTATGTGTCTGCAAATATGTATAAACATACACATGTATGTCACTTTATTTTTAACTAGTAAATATTATAAAATTATACAGAAAACATGTTCAGAATAAAGGATTAAACACATGGATGTTAATAGCAGTTATTTTCTAACTTTTCTACAATGAGTAAATGCCATTTTTATAATCAGAAAAAAAGTTACTAAGCTGCAGTTAGAAAACAGTAGACGACCTAACAAGTAACAATTAGAAACAACCAACAATGCATCAGAATAATGGTACAGTTTTTAAAAAAAATAAGCCTGGCCTACCAAGCTGAAACATAGGAAGAAGAGGCTCTAAGAAAGATGTTCAAGACAGTCAGAAAAACTCAATGTCATATATACTTTCAATATCTTCTTTATATGACCATAAAGACAAAAAGAAGATACCACTGGAAAAGAAAAAAATAAGCCCTGTAAAACCCAGAGCAGTATTACTCCCATGTAGAATTTAGGGCCACATATTCAAATAAATGCCATCATGAATAAGTGAAAAGTTGATTCTGCGTGACATTTTGTTTACATGTAAAACATGTCAAATTCCACTAAAATAAACTTAAGGAGATACTCCACATAATACACTAATTATACCAGAGTCTCACAGAGAACATCAAGAGGTGCTTAAAACCAGGGCTCCGAGTGGGGAATGGAAACATCTCCATACCGTGCCCATTTCCCTTCTAGCTCTTACCTGACCTTCATCTGATTCATAGCTCCGGGCTTCAAGCAAGTAGACAAATCTAAGAGCTTGCCGTATTTACTGTTCAGCTCATAGGATTTTGAATACAAAAACCATAATCTATTTAGAAAAACAAAGAAAACCCTCCATATCCTGCTCTAGGTGGGACTCTTTTTCCAAGCTCTGAACCTTCTGTTCAACTTTGTTTCTATAAACAAAGCCAAGCACAGTGCCACTGGGCCTTGTAGGCCCAGACAATTCAAAGGTATTTGAATGAAGTGGCCCTACCACAGTATGTTAAGTGACAAATGCTCTGATACTATAGGTTTAAAGCAAGCTAAATATAAAATAAATTTAAAATGTGGCCTTCAGTATAGTCTCAGAAATCATTTCAACAGGTATTTTAAAAACTGTAAGTCAACAATCACAAAACTAAAGATTCAGTATTGCACTGGGATAGTACATTTGATAATTTAAATAAATTAGTAAAATAAATTTGAGGCTGCACATCACTAAATCAAGGTATGAGTAATATAATATGAAATGTTTAATGCAAATCAACCTTGAGTGGGACCAACATTAGTGCCTCCAAGTAAACTCGTAATAATTCAGTAAGTATCAACTATGAGCAAACTGCACTACTGCACTATTCCAGGACCTAATGAGACAAACAAATCGTGGTTCCACTCGAAATTAATTCAGAATTATTAACTAGAAAATAAGAAGAATTCTCCCTCCTCATTTGTAACCATTTGGTTGCCCAGGAAAATAGCAGGCTTGAGACGATCTGATATTACACAAGGATGCAATCCAGCACACCTTAAGGTAAACGGCTTTTGAATGTGACTTACTGTTGAATCGGTTTGAAAAGTGTGTTGTGGAGGAAATGGCTTTGATGGCTACTTAGACACCACGAAAGCACAGGATCATGGCATTTCATCATTAGATTCAAGTTAGTGGGAAGACACGGAAGGTTTCCTAGGTGCTTAGGGAAGTTGAGCCTTAGAGAAATGCTGATAGCTGTGATATTAATTCTTCCTTCAACTCCTGTATCCCACAAAGTTGGCTGCTTTAGGGTACAGCATGAAGAAGTCAAAATGGGAGAAAGCTAAGTCTCCTGCTGATTTCCCAAGGCATAAGTAACAGCGATTGGCACTAAACAAGCCCCCGGGAACTAGTTAAAGCAATGTCCCAAGTAGATGACTTGGACAGGCAGCTGCTCCATAAAGTCTTAGCCAATGCCAGCAGGAAGACCTCCAAGTCACATGAATGCAGTAGCACAAGAGCGGTTCTGTACTACTTGCTCTGCTCAGTCTTGAGAAGCAATATCAGAACTCTGGTGTTGACAGAAAGTTTGTTCCCTGTGATAATTTCTTCGTGTCAATGTTTACAAAAAGTATAACTGGAAAATCTCATCCGATGTCAGTTATTTTTGGAACACCAAGGGATCAGTAACTATATTAGAATCCTTAAGAAATAATTCATTAGTTGCAAACATTACATATTGATAACATATATATGTATACACACACATATATATATGTATGTATATATCAAAAAATACCCCATTATAAAGATTTGTATCAACCTAATAGCTACAGAATGCACTAATTCAGTGAAATCCTATTTTCTCATGTTGCTTTTAGGGTAATGTAGAAAGGAAATCATTAAATTTGAACTCTATTCAAGTTAAAATTCGAAAGAAAATAAAGGCAAGACATGGCGCTAAATAAGAATTTTAACTTGTAAAGTTATTTCAAAAAAATCCAACCCATAGTAAGATTTTCACATCTAAATAAAAACATCATTTTAGAATACTTTTTTGTAATTTCTTCTGAAAAAAAATTGACATTTTCTCCTCTTTCTCCATTTACAAATCAAAAAAGAAACATAAATCCTACTCATTCCTCTCAGATGTAAAATGATATCTGGACTTTTTTTAACTTGGAAGAGAATTCCATGATGAGTGAAGCCTAGGAGAGTAAATAATATTATCTGTATGCATAACAGATTATGAATTGGTATGAAAATTACCAATATGTCTCAAAACAATTATTCATGTTAACAGATACACTAAGAAAGAACATGCTTTTTAAAAATAAAAGTTAGCTAAAACTTATAACCTAACAGGTATTTCTTAAGCACCATGACTTCTGGGAACAAAAGCTAATCCAAACTAACCCTCTGCGGCTCACATGAGCCCAACCACAACAAGAACCTCTACATTTTCTAGTATAATCTGAGAAAGACAGGAAGCACATGCTTCAGCTCAGTTAAAACATACTCATCCCTACTATTTCTATGTTTTAACATATCAGCTTTTAAAAAGAAATGGTATTACCAGACATCTTAATTCTTTCCAAGTTAGTGGATGAGATACACTATTTTCTTGAGTCTTAATTTCTAGACTACATCTCTTCATGAGAACACTAGACATAAAACTTTTCTCATTAAAGGGCTGTTCAGGAAAAACAAAAATTCATTCTAAACCCATTCTCAGAGTCTATGCTGCTAAACTATAAAGTTTCTTTCTTTTCTCCCCTGCCGCGCACCCAGTACTGGGAATTGAACATAGGGCCTTTGGACTGAGCTATAGCCCCAGGCATTTTTAGGGTTTTTGTTGTTGTTGTTGTTGTTGTTGTTTGGGTTTTTTTCCTGAGATACTCTTACTAGGAAATTCGCTGACTTGCCCACACTGGGCTTGAGTCTGCGCTCCTCCTGCTTCAGCCTCTCTGAGCGCTAGCTGCTACCACACTCAGTTAAAGTTTTCATAATATGAAAAAAAAGCATGTCTTTGCTACAGACCAAGTTATCTTCTGTCAAAGTGAATCCTTCAGACTATAGCTATAAACAGCTTTACCAAAGGGACCTAAAAATACAAAGCAGTAAGTACAGATTAATTTCCCACACAGCCCCACATGTGACAGTACCTCCGTTTTTAATGACAGTCCACTGTTAAAGAATATTGTTGCAACAGCAATGTAGGACACAGTTATTTCTGGCTTCAGTGGTCCTAAAAAGAGAAAAATAAATTAGTATTAGGAAAGAATTTCCCATGTGAAAGCAGAATCTACTTGAGGAGAGGAAAAGTTACTTTAAATATCAGTGTTGCCCCTAGCATCCCAATGTCCGGCAAGAGTTAAGTACTTGTTGTGATGTACCCTAATTTCATAGAGGATTTCCAGAGGCCAGTACTGTGGCCATCTCCTTCAACATATTACCCTTAAACCTGAGGAACAGGTAAGGAACAGCCTTCAAGACAGATGCTAATTAAGTATGTTATGGTATCACTACTGATATAACAATCAAAGTACCTTCAAACTCATATAAAATGAACCAACAAAAGAAACTTCCTTCCCTAATTTAATAAATATTATTTTACTTCCCCCAGGATAACAGATAAAATAGCCTGTATTCATGCCTACACTCAGTTCTGTCCCATTGTATTTATTCTACCAGTCTTGTACCAGCACTAACTATGAATGGGCCACTGCTTACAGAACACTTGATAATATACTGTTATGATTGTAATTATTAAGTTGTCATAGGGCCCAGGGTCACCAGGGTGAACCAGACAGGCCTGGTTCTTGCCATCCAGAAAAATCTTCTCTATATACGTGTACTGATGCTGTGAGAATAATAGGGGCCATTCTGATATTTAAGGTGTTTAATATCATTTGTGAACTCTACACAGTCATCTTGAAGACATAAAAATAGCAAGAATCCTTCAAAAGTTGCAATTCTGAGAAAATGCCACTTTATACCTGCATACAAGTGGTTTTCTAACAGTGGCAATTTTTTTCCCTTACAGATACATCTGGCTACATTTCAAAACCTTTGGCTGTCCTAACTCTAGAGGTAGCATGTGCTACTAGCATGTAGTGGGCAGAGATGAAGAATTCTGCTGAACATCCTGGGAAACACGTAATCTCTTCAACAACAAATTATCAGGTCTAAAATATCACTAATGCCCATGTTGAGGAACTGTAGAATAGACCAACGCTTTTAAAACTAAGATCATTTCAGATTTCACATTCTGTTCAACCTGCTTGTCCTAGATTGAGCAGTACCTCCCCAAAATTCAAGTCTGCTCAGAACCTACGAACGGGAAATCTTGAAAATAAGATCTCTGCAAATGTAATCAGTTTAAGATGATGTTTTTATTAGATTAGATATTTACTAATCCAATGACAAATTCTTACAAGTGAGGAATTTGGATACAAAGACACACACATGGGGAATATAAGCATATGAAGACACAGGGAAAACTGGTGTTACGATGTCACAAGCCAAGCAATGCCAAGAACAGCTGTCCCCACCACAAGCTAGAAGCAAGGAAGAATACCTCCCCAGAACCTTTGGGGAACATCTTCCCTTTGGACTCCCAGCCTCCAGAACTATGAGAGAATAAATTTCTGTTGATCTAAGGTACGTGGTTTATGGTAATCTGTTGCTTAGTTAGCTTGCTTAGTAATTTTGTTGCTCAGTTAGTTTGTTGTTTAATGTTTTTGTTTTCAAGGAAAACCACAGGACCACAGTCATGGCTCCTCCATATACCAAAAGCCTCCAACACACCTTGAGATACTGTTCAATCAATAAGCAAAACATCAAACTTAGGGAAAAAATTCATTCAACCATTATTTATTGAGCACCATGTCTTACATAATTGTAGTAGTACAACATGAATAAAAGAAACAAAGACTCCCTCAAACATCGCAATAAACTATTTCACATACTTGGTATTAACACAAATCATTTTGCTGAGGTCTGAGAAAGAGCAAACAGGAGAAGGCAAACACAGAAGGTATTACATTTCAAAGCAGTAATAACTGCTCAAAAACTTCAAAGAGTTCATCAGTTTTATAATTGTGGGTGAATCTGTCTCTCTAATTCACATTTAAATGCACTATTTCTTCAATATCTGAAGAGGTGAAAGTGATTCAGGAACAGATTTTAGAGTAAAGGAATCTGAGTTCTTTTAGAAGCAGACAGCTCTGAGGAATTGTAAATACCTTTTCTGAAATTTATGTTGTTTTTACTTTCTTCCAACTCCCTGCTTTATACAAGACCTTATTCTTGTTGATTGTGCTTATTATCTACAGTAGAGACTCCAGAATTTTTAAACAGAAGGAGTTAAAGTTAGGAACATGTTTGAAGGAAAGCAGGGGTACACAACATGTTTCCCCATGTTTAAAGATGCTAGAGCCAGCATGTGGTGTTGAATGGACTGCCTGTCTCAGCAGGTTAACTAGGGCACCCACCTTAGTTACTTTTTGCTGCTGTTGTTTTTTTGGAAGTGTTGAAGATCAACACAGGGTCTTACAAACATTTGGCAGAGCTAACACTAAGCTACACACTACCATCATCACCATCTGAGTTTAATACGTGTTTTCATCCGTGTTTTTGTATATTGACTATATATGTTGGAACATATAAATAATACGGTTTTATAAATTTTAAGCTTTACATTAATAACAATCTATATTATTCTACCACTTGTTTGGTTGTTTACTCAATATATGTTTTCTAGACTAATTTACATAGCTGCATATGATAGTACTTACTTGTGAAACTTTTTTAATACATATTGGGGACAGAACTTAAAGATTACTATGCAAATGAGTCCAACAGCCAGTTCAAATAAGATATTCTCAAAGAAACGCAAGCAATGATCTACAGGCTTAAAGAGGAGCTCACTAAACAAATAATGATTCTAATGGAGACAAAGCTCTTGAGCTTATAGGAGCCACAGATAAAAAGTTGTCTGAGGTAAACAAGGACATGCAAGATATGATATGTTTTGAGAGAGAAGTGGAAATTTAGAAAAGAAATCTTGCTGAAATTCAGAATATCAAAAATACATTTAAAAGCAGGGTAAGTCAACCAGAGCATTATGAGGATGGAATTTTAGTCTTTGAAGACAAAGCTGAGGAAACAAATGCTGTAATTAGGCATGACTCCAAAATTAGAAAGGAGCAAAGTGGCTGAATACAACAGCTGATGAGTGATTCAAGGAGAACCAATCTCAGAATTATGAGTGTAGGAGAAAGAGAAGAACGCAGCACCGAAGGTGTAAGAATTTATTCACTAAAGTTATGCAAGAAAACTATCCAAATCTAGGAAAAAAATTAATTTTCTGATACAAGAACCTTATAGAACACCAAATAACCTCAACTAGTAATGAGACTCACCACAACACAGCATAATCAAAACCCCAGAAATACAACATAAAGAGAAAATATTAAAAGCAGAAAAGAAAAAAACAAACATTATGCTACCAAGGCAAGCCCATTTGAATTATCACAGATTTCTCAATGCACATTTTAAAGGCCAGGAGAGCCTGAAGCAAAATCTTTCAAGCTTTAAAAAACAGCAAATGTCAACCCAAGTTGTTGTACCCAGGAAAATTATCCCTGAAAATTGAAGAAGTCAGAATTTTTCATGACCAAGAATCTCTAAAGAAATTTATGATCACTAGCCCATAACTGCAGAAAATACTTGAAGAAATCTTTGAGATACAGAGAGACAAGAAGTATCAAAGAATGTAGAGGAAAGAAATACTGAAAAAGAAAGTATAACAAAAAAAACAGGTTAGTATTTGAATCATTTTGTTGGCATCTTATTAAAACAGGACCAGCTTTCTCATAAAATCTGTGAAGCTTCCCTTATAATTATTATTTTTAATACTACATGAGATCATAAAACATAATAATCATATTCAACATGGAAAATTGGTATAAAATCTTTTTTATATGTATGCATGAATTTATAGATGGATAGGTAGATAAAATGGCAAAACAAATCTGGCAAAATGTTAGTAATTAGTGAAATGTGAATAAATAATTTATTAAAGTTAAATTGTAAAATAACTAAGTATGCCATTATATCTACTGTTTTATGTGTAACAGACTTTTGTGATATAGATTTAAGCTCATTAAGTGTAGCAATTTACTTAGTCTATGATGTAAGTTTATCCTAAGAAAACTGATTGATGTGATGATAACCTGAATGTCTTTTGAATATACATTTAGCTTTCAGTACTCAGTTAAAGAATCTGAAATTTAACTTCTCTCATTTTCTAGCCTTATGAATTTCATTGTTTTAAGTCTTTTCTTACGTGGACTGGTGGGTCAGGCCATGTTAAAGAATCTCAACAAAGCTATAATAACATACCTCCCCCCCACCAAAAAAAAAAAAAAACTTTCAGCAAATAATTCCAATAAAGGGCTCTGCTTGACCCAGAGAAGAGGCATCAGGATATGGCCACTGAAGCCCATTCTAGTTGGGAAACTGAGCTAAAAAGTGGTGATTTGAGTGGTAAAGTGTGTCAGATGGGAAACCTAGCTTATAGGCATTGTATAGAACCATATGGGTGTGACAGTGGAAGTTAAGGGGGATAAGGAGGGTATGGAAGGGTCCAAAAATGAGAAGAGATTGTAATGTTGATAAGATATATATGTGCACAAAATACTCAAGTTCATTGCAAACATTATGTATCTCATACATATATGGGGGAAAAGAGCACTAAGCTATATCATTTAGCCATTTTAATTTATTTTCTAAAAATCTGAAACAGGGGGCTGGAGGAATGGCTCAGAGGTTAAAGTGCTTCCTTAGCAAGGGCTTAGGCCAGTGATAAGTTTGATTTCCCAGCACCACGTAAGGTGGACGTGGTGGTGCACGCCTGTAATCCCAGCAATCGGGGAGGCTGAGACAGGAGGATTGCTATGAGTCCAAGGCCAGCCTGTGCTCCATAGTGAGTTCAGGAGGAGCCTGGGCTGCAGAGTGAGACCCTGTCTCAAAAAAAAAAAAAAAAAAAACTGACACATGTCTAAGCTACCCAAACTGTCCTTGAACTTAAAAACCTCCTGCCTCAGTCACCCAGGGTGCTAGGATTGAAGGTATATACCACCATATAATGCAAGTTTTCTTATAAATTTTTGCAGTTAGTTATACCTATTATTTTACTTAAAAATTCAATCCCCCAAAATACAATCTAAAACATTTGTGCCTTCCAAATGGAATGATCAGAATCATCTCTCCAATAATAGGTACTACCTTACTAACAGCCTATAAAAGTTACAGTGTTGTTTTGGTTTATCTTTGCAACATTTCTACTAACCAGAAACCAATTATTTGATTTTCTAATACCTAACTATATAATCAACAAATCCATCTTGTTTAGGAATCTTAGCAGCAGTATGTAATACTTTTATATTTTATTAACTTTAATTTTTAAGAAGCTAATTCTTCCACACACACATACATGAAGGCATAGGATTACTAACATAGCAACCTAATCCCAGACTTTTAATGTGTTAAATCCTAGAGACAAGGTATACTATCTTTTATAATAGATGGACATCTAAATACCTCTCACCCATGAAAGGACATGTGAAAATAATCCAAGGCTACCTGAACATACCCGGAAGGGAGAAGGAAATTAATTTTGATTTAGAAAAATGTTAGGGTCCTCTGAGACATATCCACCTAGGAGTCTAACAAATGGCCCAGAAAGGGAATGCGGAACTAGAAGTTACCCAAAGCAGAAATAAATATTGACACAGGGGAGAGAGTTGAATCTAAGAAATAAAGTATTTGACCATTCTTCAAACTAATAATCATGGCATCCAAGTCATCACAAAACAATATTAAGAGCTCAACATGGCTATAAAGGTCAAACTGGAAAATTTTTTATTTTCCTTCTAAGCAAAAATTTTAAAATGTTTTCAAAAATGAAATTGGGTTAATAAAATTTCAAAAAGGCCATCAAAAAATGAAACAAGGCTGGGGGTTTAACTCAATGATTAGAGCTTGCCTAGGAATCAAGAGGTTTTGGGTTTAATTCCCCAGCAGGACGTAATACCTGGGTGTGGTGGAGCACCCTAGGGAGTTTGAGGGAGGAGGACTGCCTTGAGTTCAAAGCCAGCCTGGGGTTATATAGTGAGCTCAGAATCAGCCGGGTCTATAGAGTGATATCTTGTCTTAAAAGAAAATAATAATAATAATTACTACTTACATATATCTACTATAGCTTTTTGTTTTCAACCTTCTAGATACTTAAACATAAAATGCAACTGCATAAAAAAGAACACAGAACTAAGAAGTTAGCTAAGCTAATATCTATTATATTTCTTCCTCTGTGGAAAGTCATTTGACTTCTCTAATGTTAGGATTCTTACATCAGTAAATTTTCTAACCAACAGACTATGAATGTATACTTTTAAGGGCAATCCAGCCATAGAAGTGTGTGATACTTTGTGCATGGAAGTCTTAAAAACAGAGTATAATGGCTAGCAATGCAGCTCAGTGGTAGGATGCATGCTCAGCATCTGCAAAGCCTTGGGTTTGATCTCTAGCATAAATACAATGAAAAATTAGATAAAAATTGAAGTAGTCACTGAAGTATTATTAATCAAGGTAAAAAGTGAAGTGAGACTCTTAACAATGCTGTTCCTCCTTAAATGAAATATCTGGGAAGCTGTTCACCTAAAAGTTGTCCAGTCAGTGTTGACACCTTAAAAATCACATTCCTAATATTCAGAGACCATAATGGAGCCCAGTAACTAAGAGTTACAAGACAACAGTGATGCTTTAAACCATTCTAAAGAGCAATACATGACAAATATTTTCAGCACCCTTGTTTCTAGATTTCTACTAGTGGAGCAGAAATCCTACTTAGAGATGTTTTTATTTTAAAGAGTTTTCAAAGGTGAGAAGGTCAATTAAGTATGAAGAACTTAGCCTGGTGGCCTATTTAGAAAATCCCAAACAATAGTTTTAACTTTTGTCTCTAAAAAAAAGTGACTTTCATACATGGACAGTTAGGGGAAAAAATTCTATAAACATGCTGTATCCAATATTAGCTGATTCTGCTGTGTTCTTTGGGACTACAACTCAGAGCATGGAAAATGTCTTTATTTCACAGGGCCCTTCCTTTACAATGATTATTCACTTTTAATGATTGTTTCCAGAACAATTATTATAGATTTTGCCAGAAAAACAAGAAAAACAAGAAAAAAGGGGAGTTCTCGTTTCCAGTCATTTCTTTTCCCTAACTTCCTCTGATGACTCACCAGGCTTAGGTATCCTCAATACCTTCAACTCTATGTGTGCTGGGAGTGGGGTGGGAAAGGTAGTTCTGGGTAATGAGCACAAGGGAGGCCCTGGTTTCAATCCGTAACATCCTAACCAAAAAACAAAAACATAAATAAAGCTGCATGTTGGTTTAAAAATATTTTGTACGTTCCTTCCCGCTCTTAAAATTCTCCTTCCACTCTTTTATAATTAAGCAAAGAAATGAACTATTCTGTATAAAAAACCACAAAAACTAAGGAAAATGGGAAACTATATTTGTAGGATACAATAATGCACCAAAACTTCAATAAACAGACCTCAAGAAAATAAGCAAGAGTGCAGAATCTATCTCCTATCTGCTACTGCAGTGGAGCCCTGGGGAAATGATTCACCATTCAGCAACTTTCCTGCCCACCCAGTATTCAGGGAACTAAGGTAAAAGATACTTTGCCGAACCAGGCCCTGCAGATTTAAACTTCAGGATCAAATACCACTTGCAATTTCATTTCAAAACTGGGCTGACATCAGAAACTGTAACTTGTGAAGTGTGCCCTGCAAATCACCATAAAGATGCTTCTACTTTAGCTCTGGGCAGGGGCATGGGAAGTCTTTATTTGACAAGACCTGAAATACAAGACTTCACAAATTTCCCAAAAGTTCACAGACAGGCTGGGTCAAAAATACAACTGGGACCTTTAGAGTGAGAAACCACAAGGAATTCTCAGTTGCATGATCTATACCTGTTGTACTAAGTTGGAAAAAGAAGAAAGAAAAGATTTTTAAACAGAGAAAACAGCTTTCATCTCCACAATCTTTGCTTCAATAATTCCACTTAAAATGATTCTGGAAACTACTTCTAAATGGAAGAACTGAGAGTCGAGGAAAGAAACAATCACTATCTTCCTAAGAGACATTCCATCCACTTCTATCATCATTTAACAAAAAGGTACAAACGACCTCAAATATCCTCACGTGCACTTCCTACAATAAACATATCCTCTGTGTTCTCTTTGTCTTTACTGGCTCCCATTATATGACTCATAAATCAAACCGAAGAGATTAAATCAACGTTTAAGAAAAGTAGGACAAGGTTGCCTAAAGGTGGGAGAGATTGGAGGGGCTCATGCTATTCCCAGTGTTCCCACGAGTGACCACGGGCCACATTACAAAGCTCCCACTCTTCAAGAGACTTAGTAGGTTTTTGGCACATCTACATTCCTCGTCAAGATACACACTCCACAGTGGCCAACAGCCAGCACACGGAAGTCACATCCTGTAATGAAAGTGTGCAACGTGTCACTCTGCATGGGAGTCTCCGGAGTGCCAGTTACTGCAGCAAATCATCACTCTCCAACATGTGGTCGGCCACCCAATCTGGGTCCGGCGCGGGTGTCTTTTTTTTCCACCCCTCTTCCTCTCTTTTTCACCTTTTTTTTTTCAGTCGGGAGGGATCCATTCCAAAAATTCCAAAATAGATGAGGAACTCCAGGCACCCGAGAGTCCCTTGGGATAGGATGCTACTTTGAAGACAAGAGGACTAAGTTTTCCTGTCCGTAACCTCACGGCTTTGCCTTATTCCTAATTATAAGTCCCCTCTAGGGTTGGGAAATTAGAAAACCAGCAAGCGGGCAAAAGGACCCGCCAGGAGGCTCAAGAGCCCAGGGGACAGCGCGGCACTCGCCAGCCAGGCTCGTGTCCCCTCCCCACGACTCACAGATGACTTCCCGAGTGGGAACCGCGGAGCAGCCGGCACAGGCGCGGCACTTACCCCCGTTCACTCCCACCGACGGCTGCAGCTTCGCGGCGGCGATGGCCAGCACTATTCCAATCATAAACCACCCTTTCCTCATTCTTTCCAGCAGCCTCATGTTTGCTAGGGTGGGTGGGTTCTGTTTATTTGTTTGGCTTTCTTTCTTCGCAAGCTGCGATGCCTTAATTCCCGGGCTGTTTCCACACTCTCCGCGATCCCTCCAGACATGCAGCACAGCAAGTCAAATTGCCACTTGTAAACTAAAGACCGGAGCTTGGCTCCGGCGGCTGGGAGGAAAGCTGGGAGTAGTAGTAGCCAGTGACGAGGAAGTCTCACAGAGCGCCGCCATCTCTACCACGCTGCTCCTAGTAGGCGCGCATCACCATAGCCGCTTCGGCAGCAGGTTCCCAAGTGCAGGTGATCTGAAACAGAGATCCGATGGGCAAGCGCGGGCCGATACGCCGGGGATCCGGCCACCAGTCAGGACTGCAGGCCTGCTGCCTGGCGGGCTTACGGATCCGGGAGCGGGGAAGCGTCCTGGCGAGCCGCAGCCACACAGCCCAGTGGAGTCGCTTGCAACAACAAACCTTTAGGCCAGCTGCCTGGGAGCCGCGAGCAAACGCACACCGAGAGGCTCCTCCGCTCCTCCACGGGCCCTGGAAACGGCTGGTGCGCGGCTGGGGCGGGGATTTCTCCGCGGGACCAGCGCCAGCAGGGCGCAGGCGTGGGGAGCGTTTTGTCGGGGCATTACGGCACTCCCCCGACGCCGGCGCCGACGTTGCGCGGGGCGGGAGACCACGCCCCGTCCCCGAGTTCCCCGCGGAGCCGCCGGAGTTGGGCGCGCGCGGCCGTCCGCGCGGGAAAGGGGCTCCCGAGTCGGGAGAGCGCCAGCCTCGGGGCGGGTTGCACGGCGTGCGCCGGGTGGACCCCCGGGTTCGTGGCTGCTGCCGAGGAAGACGGGCCGGACTTCGCCAGGTTGGTTGCTGGACTGGATCCCTCGCCAGCCGACGCCTGCTGTCGCCGGTGGAGAGGCCTGCAGGGATGGGGGCCTCTGCCCTTTCGGGGGCGGTGAGTGAGTCCGCAGATCTTGTCCCCGCGTACGAAGTTACCCGTGGGTGAAGCGGGGTCTTCAGTGGCGTGTCCGAGTCTCGCTTGACCCCGTGCTGACAACCGGAGCAGGAAACCAGCTTTGGGAAGGGGGCCAGGAACGCAGTCAGAGCTCTGTAGGGTCCTGAGGTCCCTCATTATCTTCCTGGAAGTGCCTTCCCGTGGTTAGTGACGCTGGTGTTCTCGTGAATGGACTTGCGACTGGTACACCTGCGAAAGCGTCAGCTCCTCTCCACTACTCACCCAAGGAGAGAAAAAACACCTTCTGTAATGTTTTGAAGTAGCCCGCCACCTGCCACTTGAATGATTAACTATTAAATTTAAGGAAGCTTTGGAAAGGACTGTTGATGCCAGACTTTGATTCTGCATTCATTTAGTGCTTGAAAGCGACTCATCATGTAATTTGCTCCATTTAATTTAACTTTATCTTGATGGCATGATTTTTTATCCATAAACTAAGCTGCTTAAAGCAGTTCTATCGGTGCACAGCACCCGCAGTCCTGTAATTATACATCAGGCAGCAAGAAGAAAAGTTAATCCCAAGATAAAAAGAACTTAATAGGGAGGCATAGAAGCATTATTAAACAATTTATCCGGAAAAAAGGAGACGCACATGAAATGTGATAAAATCTTATGTTAACTATCAGGCAATTGCACACTAAGTGAAGATATATGAAATGTAGCTTACAATACAGATATTTTCTTATAATATTTTCCTAGGCTAAAATGTCGTACCTCCCCATCGTTGAAGAGATATTTTTGTATTAAAAGGTCATTTCACGATCGAGCTGATTTAATTTTATGAGTGTGCACAAACTCTTATTTGCAAAGGACACTGATCTGTTTACAGCAAAATAACTCAGAAAGACATCTTTTTATTTTGTTTTTAATGGTATCTGAAGGGGGGGGGGGAACTGTTATAAGTTCTGTTGTGGCAAGACCTGTGTTTGAATGGCTACTGTAACGAGTACAAAACTGAATGCCTTCAAATAACAGAAATGTGTTGTCTTACAATTCTGGAGGGCAGAAGTCCAAATCCAAGGTGTGGGCAGGGCCACACATCTTCCGGTAGGAGAGGAAGGCAGAGGGGGCAGCCTCTTCTAATTTCTGGTGCTCTCTGAATTGCTTGGCTTCCTTGGTTTATAATGACAGTTTTGCAATGTCTGCCTTCATCTTAGCATAAACTTTCTTCTCCGTGTGTCTGTCTAGTGGCTAAATCATTCTATTCTCTGCCTTTGTCTTCACATTGCCTCTTTTATGTCTCTTATGAAGACATTGGTCATTGGCTCTACCTAATACAGAGTAACCTCTGAAAGTCCTTAATTACATTTACATAAATTAGGTAGCTTCTGGGTTGAGTAGTGCCTTCAATAATTCGTAAGCTACTGAAATCTCATAATTTGACCTTAGAAGCAGGTCTTTGCAAGTTTACTTAATTAAGATGAAGTCATATTAGGTTAAGACAAGTCATAAATTCAATGACTGTTTTTCTTACAAGAATATAATGTGAACACATAAGAAATGCACAGAGGAAGAGATTGTGTGAAGATAGAAGCAGAGATGGGATTGATGTGTCTATGAACGAAGGAATGAAAAGGATGTCCAGCAACCACCAGAAACTAAGAGAGGTGTGGAACAAAGTTTCTTCCTCAGGGCTTCCCGAAGGAGCAAACCTTGACAACACCTTGATTTCAAACTTAAGGCCTCGTAAACTAGGATAAAATAAATGTTTTTAGCCACACATGTTACAATACATTGTTTCAGCAGCCCTGGAAAAATATACAGTAATAGTCACAGTTTTCTAGAATTTGATGTTAATTTATCATTGGTGTGGCCCCCATTTAGCAAGTACAAGACTTTTCCCTGCCTTCTCTTTGCTCCATTGGGTAACTCACCATTTTTTCTTTCACACTTGTTCTTTTCTCTGCCTCTTCTGTTCAGTTTTTTCTCATGGTCACACCTCACACTTTACTACCTGACATCAATCAAAATGGACACACAAAAACACACTTTTTGTAAAAGACGCATAACCAATTGTTTATTCAGTGCATGTTGTTTTGGTCCATTTTCTCTTGCTGTAACGGGATGACTGGGACTAGGTAATTTATTTTTCCCCACTATTTTTATTAATATACAAATGTAATACATAGTATTTACAATGAATTTGGGTGTTTCGTACATCTATGTATCACATCGACTTCACAATCCCTTCCCATCTTCTACCCTCCCACCGCCACCCTGTCCCTTCCCCCGGCTCCGGCTATCACTTCATATGGTTCCAAAGAACGTCTGTGTTGTGGGTTTTCCAAGTCCGAGAAACCATATGGTGTTTAACATATTAATCTTCCTTGCCTAAGTCATTTCACTCAAGTCACCACTCTACCCCAGCTTCCTATTCCTCTAATGGGTTCGCAGTAGTCAAATCTTGATATCTGGGACTAGGTGATTTATAAGTAATACTGGGAAGTTCAGGAGCATGGAAGTGCCGTCTGGTGAGGGTGAGGGCCTCTTACCGCCTCGTAAAGTAACAGAGGATATCACATGGCAAAACAGCAACCTGCCAGCCTAGGTCTCTCTTCCTCTTAGCAAGCCACTTTTGCCATCGCAGGGGCAGAGGGGGCCCACTTTCATCCACTCCTAACTACTTCCCAAAGGCCCTACTTGCAAGTAACATTTGAATAAGAATTTAGAGATTAAGTTTCCAATAGGACTTGAGCTTTGGGGAAACACATTCAAAGCCCAAGAAATGTATTTGCTTACTAAAGAAACATTTAATATGTCTGCAGTGTGACAGGTATATGTCATGCTGAGTATTCAGTAGTGAATAAAAACAGATATAAAACTTGCCTTAGAAGCTGGTGGAGGAAACATAGTACAAACAATATGTGGAAGAAAAAAAGAGCAGGATGTTACGTAAAGTTACATTGAGATCTAACCCCTGAGATCTGTAGGATAAACAGCTTATGTGGAAGAATTCTTAGGGAGGAGCTTTACCTATGGAACTCAGAGATTAGTATGACTAGCAAGTGGAGAGAGCTGAGGGGGTTTCAGTTCATGTGAAACCTCTCATGCTATAGTAAAGGATTTCGTTTTATCAGATATTGTAGAAAGACACTGAAAAAGTTTAAGTTTTAAGATTTAAAGTTGTAAATAACATGTTCAGTTTTGCTAAAGATTATTATAGAAGCAGTGTAGACAAATAGTTCAGAAAAAAATGACAGTCAGTGGAGCTGTAAAAAGCAATTAGTGTAAGAACTGCTAGGTCAAGGAAGAAGAATCAAATTTCTTGTTACTTACAAGGAGAAAATCGAAAATGACTCCCAGGAATTTGCTAGATAGGTAGCTCTTGCCATGGTCTCAAATCAGCTTATCTTTACAAAGTATATTTGGGAAGTAAATCTTTAAATTCACATTTGTGAGTCTAGAGTTCAAGAGCCACTGGTGTATGTACATAAAACTGTCAGTGAAAGGTGCTGGGTATTATGTCCCAACACAAGTAAGTGGCAAAGACACTGGGGAAAAAAATGTCAGCAGGGCTGTGTGCCGGTTAGTAAACTGTAACAGAGTATGACCTTTCCTTTTCCAGCTGCCTGCATTCCTTGGCAGTCAACTATGACTGTAGATAGCAGTGCTCCATTGAGTCTCAGGAAGAACAACTGACTCATCTGTCTCCCTCTTTCGCTTTTGAGAACCTTTCTCATGACATTGGTGTTAAGTGTTGAGTCGTATGCTTCAGAAAATTAATTCTAACCCTAGTACTTCCAAATATGTCCTTATTTGCAGATAAGGCCTTAAGACAGTAATGAAGTTAAAATGAGGTCACTGGGGTAGACTTTAATTTAATCTGACTAGTATTCTGATTAGAAGGAGAGATTTTGGCAAAGACAAACAGTGTGAAGACACGTGAGAAGCATCTAGAGACTAAGAAGAGTCAAAGATAGGAAGCAAGCGCTAACTAGGAGCTTGAAGAGAGCAGATGTCCCGTATAACCCTGAG